>CAOLHI010004108.1:0-133630 GCA_948474755.1 Ctenosaura bakeri | reverse complement strand
ATGCTTGATTTTTAGTTTGAAGAGGCTCTGGAGCTTCAGTCTGGAGTATCTGGAGGAGGAAAGTTTGGCCATTTCCGCACTAGACTGTTATAGTGCTATTATTCCACTCTCAACCTCCCGTGGAGTTCTGGGATTTGTAGTTCACTGAAGCCAAAGAGCTCTTTGGCTGAGAATCCTAAATGCTCCTCTCTAAACTGCAACCCCCAGGATCCCACAGGATGTTGAAAGTGGAATAATTGCACTATAACCGTCTAGTGCGGAAACGGCCTAAGAAATGGCCTGTGAGTCCCCATCACATGCTATACGTGTCTTTCTCCACTAGGGAGAACTGTCGGACTACAGATTAAGGCAGCATCAATTCTCTATAACAGAAGTTTCCAAACTTTTCATGTTGGTGACACGGTTTTTAGACATGCATCATTTCGCGACACAGTAATTCAATTTTACTGGCAAACAGGAGGTTAAGCTCACCCCATTATAAGAGATACATAAATTCTCAGTATCTGTCCTGTGATTTAACTCTAGGCTTTCTTCTAACAGACTAAAGCTTTGGGAAAGTTTGTTTTTTTGGGAAAACAGTGCCCAGAATCCCCAGTGGGCATGTGGTCGGGGGGATGGAGGGAGCTGTAATCCAAACCCCACTGGCTGATCTTGGGCACGTCACACACTCTCAGCCCCAGAAAACCCTATGATAGGTTCACCTTAGGGTCGCCGTAAGTTGGAAACGACTTAAAGGCACACAACCAAAACCCAAAAGAGCCAGCGTAGTGTAGTGGTTTGCGCATCGGACTAGGACAATGCCCACTTGGCTACGGAAACCCACCTTGGGCTAGTCACACTCTCCCAGAGGAAGGCCGTGGCAAACCCCAACGAAGAAAACTTATTCAGAAAACCCTAGCAGAAGGTTACTGTAAGTCTGAGCTGGCTTGGAGGCACATAGTAAGCCCAAAAAGGCCAGCCCGACTTGCCCCCGCAGGCCCAATCCCGGGCACTTGCCCTTGGCACAGGCCCGGGGCTTGCCCGAGGGCGGCCAGGGCCGGCAGGTAAGCCCCCCCCAAAGATCAGACCTGGAGGATCAGGGCGACCAAAACTCCTGTGCAGTTGAGCCCCTTAAGGAGGTACTGGACTCGTAGGGCCCCCTCACCTTATGCTGTAGCTCTGTTACTCTGCTTTAAGTGCCATGGCAGCCTTTGCAGAATTCTGGGCTCTGCAGTTGAGTCAGGCCCAAGAGCTGAGAAGTCACCTCCTTAAACTGCAAATCCCAGGATCCCATAGGCTGCTGCCGCCAGGGCCGGTAAAGTGGAATAATAGCATCATGATAGTCTTTGAACCTTTGAAAGGCATAAGAAAATACAAGTTTTAGCCATCATGACAGCCAAAGCTCAGAGACTTTGTTCCCCGACGTCTTTGGACAGAAGGAAACAAATCAGGCTTCCGTTTCTCCGACAGATTTTGCTTTGCTCCTATAATTCTTAACAGCCCTCATACCGTCCAGCACAGGTCAAGTGCCTGAGACGGCGTCAGCTATTTGTTGTCATTGTGGTTGGCAAATACATGAAGTGTCCCTCTATTCAAGCGACGCTCTTGGAGAAAAGAAGGATCCAGCATACAAAGTCGGAGGGATGGAAAACACGGCCAGTTCTGATGCTCTTCTGTCCGACGGCTACTCAAAAGGGATCCTTGAATGTCAGCAACCATAAAGAAGCTTCACCTGAAGGCTTTAAAAGGCAGTTGTGTTAATCTGTTTAACACCAAATTTGAGTCCCAAGGTGGGAGGAATCTCAAAAATCTTTTCTAGGACAATGTGATGGGACAACGAGACTATCCAGTTTTATTACTGTTCCCAGTGCCACCACTTGTCCCTTTAGAGCTTTCCAAACTTTTCATGTTGGTGTCACACTTTTTAGATGTGTATCATTTCACAACACAGCAATTCTGTTTTACTGGCAAACTGGAGGTTCAACTAACCCGATTATAAGAGATTCAGACACATACATAAATTGTAATGACAAAATGTATGGGGATACAACATATCTCAGGAAAACCTTTCATATATTTTTAAAAATATATGATTTATAAATAATAAGAGAGATTTTCAAGATCGTAGGTGACACACACCATTTGGAAAGCAAGTTTAAGATGCAAGTTAGCAGAATGGGTTACAGGTCAGGATGGACCAAGCAGTTTCTCATCCATCATCATCGTCATCATCATCATCATTATTCTCCTACTACTACTACTACTACTACTACTACTTCTACTTTTCTTCCAACATTGGGACTCAAGGAGGTTCCCTATTTAAAACCAATACAATTAAAAACATATAAAGTGAATATTAAAACTGAATTAAAGTAGTTATAGAATTAAAACTGCTCCACGAAGAATAAAAATGCAGTTTAAAAAGATGGAAAGCCCTTAAAAACAACAGTGAAATCACTACAGAATTCCCCTAGCTCATTCTTTTCTTTTTTAAAAAACTTTTTGTATTAAAAGCTTTCCTGCATAAAAAAGTTTTAGCTTGTTCCCCAGAAGCACAACAAGGAGGTTGGAATCCTTGGAGCTGACGCTAAAAGGGGTATAATAAGGTCAAGATTGGAAAGTCCAAGATCGGAAAGTCCAAATTATATCACAAGTGGGCTACTTCAGGGGGTCCGGGGGCTACTATCTGCCCTGGAGACCGTCTGCAGGCTGCAAAAACTCCCCCAAAATTTTAAAATGAAACTGGGTAGGAGTCCGCTTCTGGATTTGAAAAAGGAATCTTCAAAAAGGAAATGTTAAGATCCTATCTAAGTCAGATTTTTATTCTGAGAAACCATGTAAATTAAACTCAAATTTCCATTTCTCCTTAAGTTGCCTATAGAGGAACCAATGGCAAGATATGCCTGCCTCTTGAATTTCTTGTTGAGACTTGAATGATGGGTCTTTTCCTTGAAACTTCATTAAATCATTATAAGTTATCCATTTACCAAAAAGTATATTCTCTCTTTTATAAAAGGCTTCTTGCGGTGAGATCCATAATCCATATATATATCTCCCATTATGGATCTCACTGCAAGAAGCCTTTTATAATATATATATTATAATATGTATATATTTTATATATTAAGACAATCTATATATACACATACGCGCGTGCACGCGTGCACACATATACATATACTTTTATATTTTTATGTATATGTATGTAGATATAAATTGTCTTAATAAGTTTCCAAACCTTCAAAAGCGATCTTCTTATATAGTGATGATTAAAGTCCTTGTGAACCTTATTTCAGAAATCTATAAGGTTTTACTAAAACAAGATATAGAGGAAGAAACAATCAAGACATAAATGGTAAAATGGGCTCAGAATATAGGTCGACCACTAGAATTACAACAGTGGGAGAAAACATGGATTAAAAGAATTTATAGCTAGTCAAAACATAAGAGAAAACATCTATAAAAGGCATTATAGATGATACCTATCCCCCAGAAAAATGATCTAGAATGTATAAAAATTGTAAAAAGGAAATGTTAAAAAGAAAAAGGCTACAATCTGTTTAAAGGTAAGTTATTCCTCCCGGGTGTTTCTAGGAGGAAGGTCAGCTTTCTTTACGGTCAGGTAAAAGGGACGTCCAGGGCAACTTCCATCCCCTCCAGCGTTTTGCAGAAAGAAATCGAGAGGGGTGCGGTGGAGTAACCTCAGAGCAGTGATGTATTGGAGTCTTTTACTCCAAGGCCATTTCCGCACTAGCCTGTTATAGCGCGATGATTCCACTTTCAACGTCCTCTGGAATCCTGGGGTTTGCAGTTTCGGGAGGGGCCGGCCTCTATAGAGTTGGAAGAGACCTCAAAGGACATCCAGCCGGCCCCTCCCGAAACTGCAAACCCCAGGATTCCAGAGGATGTTGAAAGTGGAATCATTGCGCTATAACAGGCTAGTGCGGAAATGGCCCAAGTCTCAAGTCAAGTCTCCAGTTTCTACCTTCAAATCTCAAGTTGAGTCCAGAGTCCTTGCAAGATACTTTCAAGTCAAGTCTCAAGTCCGGGGGCCAACTTTCTACCCCAGCCTGTAGTCCAGAATTTCTGGACAGAGTCGAATAAAGTCAGTTTTAACCATTTGAGGTGATTTTGGTGATTTTGCCAGCTGTAGCTTCAGAAGTGGGGAATAGGATCCTCTTCCCATTTCCAAAGCTGGAGGCCTTTTCAGACGTGGAGAATAGGATCCTATCTTACACCCCATCACTGGAGATTCAAGAGCTGGAGAAGGAAGGATCCTTCCTAACACATTTGGTGTTCCCCTCTCAGAAATGCACCCTGCATTCCCGGCATGAGTCTTGCCTTCTGCTCTTAGGAAAAGTTTTAGAAAGCTCCTCTTATATGTAGCCAGGCTGCTGAGCAGACCCCAAGCCCACCTCAAGCCCATGGCCGATCTCATTTGCTGGTCCCTCTGAGAAATGTGTCCACACTTTGGGCTGGAGACAGATTGTCATCTGACCAGGAGGTGGTGAGGTTTCTGGAGGAATGTGTTCTGTTCCTGAACCAAGGGCAGCAAGTCAGTCACTAAAAATATGAAAGTCTCGAGTCGAGTCAGTGTGTAATTTTTACCAAGTCAAGTTCAAGTCGAGTCACTGAAATAATAATAATAATAATAATAATAATAATAATAATAATAATAATAATTATTATTATTATTATTATTATTAATTTGTATCCCGCCTCTCCATATGGATCAAGGTGGCGCCGAAATGACCTGAGTCCAAGTTAATTGACTTGAGTCTACGACCGTTTCCACACTAGACTGTTATAGTGCTATTATTCCACTTTCAACATCCTATGGAATCCTTGGATTTGCAGTTTAGGGAGGAGCCTCAAAGGCCCCTCCCTAAACTGTAAACCCCAGGATTCCATAGGATGTTGAAAGTGGAATAATAGCACTATAACAGTCTAGTGCGGAAATGGCCTACATCACCACATCAGAGTATGGTTAAGAGGGCGAAAGTTCTCAATGAGAAAGATCACAGTCATTTCCACACGACACGGTTATAGTGTTATTATTCCACTTTCAACCTCTATGGAATCCTGGGGTTTGCAGTTTAGGGAGGGGCATTTAGGATTCTCAGTAAACTACAAACCCCAGAATTGCACTGGATGTTGAAGGTGGAATAATAGCACTATAACAGCAGAAAAGGCCCAGGAGAGGCTGCAGCAATTGGCCTTTGCCTGAGTCCATGAGGAACGGCAAGCTTCTGCCCTCTACGCCCCTAAACCCAACAAAGTTAATGGAGTGCAAACTACTTTAGCTCTTTGAAGTCTGTTTGAAGGAATGGAAGAAAGCAAACAAAAGGAGAGGGAAAGTGGAAGGCGGAGAGGGAAACTGGGACATTTTAAAAGCAGCTAGAAAAGTAGGATGACTGAGGACTGTCCTTGACAAATTGGGATAGTTGGAGAGTACAGCTTGGGGGTGACCAGAGGCCACAGAAATACTGCATGAGGCCTGTGGGCCACACTTTGCTTAACCTGGCCCAGATATGTGTATGATAGATCTCCAAAACAAAATGCAGGCCCTGAGAACTTTTCTGAAATGCATGGACCACGGAATGGGAGTCACAGAATCATGGAATCATAGAGCTGGAAGAGACCTCAGGGGCCATCCAGTCCAACCCCGTGCCGTGCAGAAACACCCAGCAAACACTCCCAATAGATGAACATCCAGCCTCTGCTTAAAAACCTCCAAAGAAGGAGGCTCAACCACACTCCATGGAAGCAGCCTATTCCACTGCCAAACAGCTCTGACCATCAGAAAGTTCTTCCTGAGGTGCAGGTGCAAGCTCCTTTCCTGTAGCTTGAATCCATTGCTCCTTGTCCTAGTCTCTGGAGCAGCAGAAAACAAGCTAGCTCCATCTTGAACATGATATCCCTTCAAATATTTGAACATGGCTATCATGTCCTCTCTTAACCTTTTCTTCTGCAGACTAAACATCCCCAGCTCCCTAAGCCACTCTTTATAGGGCTCCATGGCTTCAAGACTCTTTACCATTTTAGTCACCTTCCTCTGGACATGCTCCAGCTTGTCGATATCCTTCTGCCCAGAACAGGACACAGTACTCCAGATAAAGTCTGACCAAAGCAGAATAGAGTGGTACCATTACCTCCCTCGATCTAGACACCATACTCCTATTGATGCAGCCAAGAGTCGCATTGGCTTTCTTGGCTGCCGCATCACAGTGCTGGCTCATGTTCAGCTTGTGGTCCACCAACACTCCTAGATCCCTTTCACAGGTACTGCTGTCCAGCCATGCATCTCCCATCCTATATTTGTGCACTCCATTTTTTCTGCCTAAGTGTAGGACTTTACATTTGTCTCTGTTGAAATTAATTTTGTTAGCTTTGGCCCAGCTCTCCTATCTGTTAAGGTCATTTTGAATTTTGATCCTGTGCTTTGGTGTATCAGCAACCCCTCCCAATTTGGTTTCATCTGCAAATTTGATCAGCAGTTCAACAAGGAAACCAGTTACCTAGAAAGGTGGTGGGGGGTCTCTTTTGCTAAACATCTTCCAAAAAAGGTTGGACAGCTACCTAGTGGGGATGTTCCAGCTGGAATTCCCGCACCGTTGGCTCGATGGTCAATGATGCCCCTTCCAACTCTCCATGTCTATGATTTAAGCAGAAGAAACAGCCAACATTTATCCACCCCTTAAAAAGAAATTATCATCTTCAAGCTTGGCCAGACCTTGGGATCACTCAGAATGACGTCAAACCACAAAGACATGAAATCCACAACTTAAATACTAAAGACATTTTCTCATCACCCAAGATTTCCTTTTATTAAGGATTGATGAACCTGTCCTTCTGTGTTATGTGTCCTTGCCAACAGAGGAAGCAAACTCTGCCATCTCCCCCACCATCTTGAGGAGAAGAACTCTCCGTGTAAATGCAGTCCATTTACAGGGAAGTAGTTTTGGGTTCCATATTGAGCGGGGGGGGGAAATCCCAAACAGATGTCCGAACGCCACAGCAAAAAACTGGAGAACATGTTCTGCCTGTATTCTGAAAGAGGTCATTGTCCACCCGATTCCAATGTGCATCACGTTCAGATCATCAGCAGGTTCGTGGAGCCATCACCACCAGTGCTGGAGGACCATGAAAAGGATCTGTAGCGCCATGGAGAAGCAAGGCAGCTGGGCCAGGGCGTAGGCCACCAAACCTTGGGGGCCCTCAGCTTCAGGAGGTAGGCCACGGTGTGGATGACCCTTTCCCCAAGAAGAAAACCAAGAAGTGGACCCAAACCCCACGGTTGGATTGGGGTTGAGGATGGAGTAGACGGCCCCCAGGAACAGGAATGGGTAGATGTTCTCCAAAGGTTCCAAGAGCTCTGCAGTCAGGAGAAGAAACAGAGAACAGAAAGGGTCATTCAAGAACCGAGGCAACTGTATTCGACTAAAGCTAGAACATTTTTTCTGGAACAAAATGTGGAACTTTGCCATGTCCGCATTCTTGGAAATTATCTTTGACTATTCGTAGAAAGACACTTCTGGTGTATTTGCATTCTAATTTTTAATTTTTTCCCAATTTCTATAGATAGATAGATAGATAGATAGATAGATAGATAGATAGATAGACAGATAGATAGATTTCCAAAATTTCTTCCTTTTTTACAACCAATTTTGTGTATTTTAACTTTCAGCTTATTTGTGTATCTTAACTTTTACACATGTATTACAATTTCTTAACTTTTACACATGTTTTATCAAGGATGGAAAACATACCTCTCTCTCATTCACACTTCTAACAATGGGGGTCATATCTTTTTAATACATTTTAGATCATTTATCTGGTGACAAATACCATTTATAATGCATGTTATGTAGATTTTCTCTTACATCTCGCAATAATGTATACTTTACCCTTTTATCCGTGCCATGGCATTGTTTCAAATTGGATGTCCTATATTGTTTCTTTTACCATTTCTTCTTCCATATCCCATTTTTAGATATTTCAGATATTCTTTTAGTACTGTGTGTAGATGTTATTGTTTCTAATTCAAAAGGTTTTTCCTGAATTTCTCATTTGTTTTCCAAACTTGCCTGGGTGAAATTGGGAGAATTTCCTTCTTCTCTGACATCTTATGCATCTCATCGGAAAACCAAAGTTGGGCAACTTCTTTCATCTCGAGAAGTTTCAGAAGTTGCAGAGAAATTCCCAGGGCCCACATTTCAGAGCTTATGACACTTAATAGATAAAAACGTGATGCTACAGCTCAGGTTTAAATCCCATCGGCTATCTTGGACTGTTTCCTAGACTGTTTGCTGGACTCTACAGACTCTTTTGGTCTGGAGAAGTTACATTTCTCCTTCCAACTCATTTAAAAAAATATACGTCATCACAGATCTGTAAAGAGCCAGATGGTGTTCTTTCACAGTGAGGGACCACCTTTGAGGCCCCTCCCTAAACTGCAAACCCCAGGGATTCCATAGGATGCTGAAAGTGGAATAACAGCACTATAACAGTCTAGTGTGGAAATGGCCTGTCTTAAAACAACTGCAATATGTACTGTGGTTTTTATAATGGAATCCTATGGAATCCCACGTTTTGGGATAACACCCCACTAGAACCTTCTCAGAGGCCCCTCCCTAAACTGCAAACCCCAGGATTCCATAGGATGCCAAAAGTGGAATAATAGCACTACAACAGGCTAGTGCGGAAATGGCCTAAGTGACCCCAAGACGGAGGAATTCCAGCACAAGCCCGCACACATATTCAGAAGTGAAGCTCTTTACGCAATCTTTAAGTTATTTTACTTACTTGCTTACTGATGTAACACTACTCATGTAATTCTGTTTATTTCCTATTGTGTATATGTCGTTGCTGTACGTTGGGAGATATACGCCCTATAGATTCTGACAATGCAGTATAAATGTGTATATATTCAATAAAGATGATCAAAAAAAAAAAAGCGAAGCCACCGTTTAGGAGGTATGTGTTGGTAGGTAATTTTTAAAAAAATAAGCATTACACATTGTTTCAAAAATTAAAACGCCTTCCCCTGGTGTCTCTGCAGGAATAAGAAAGACTTTACAAAAACTCCCTGCCGCATCTTACCGACTTGGAAACAAAAAGGAACAGGAATCCCCTGAACCAATTCTCTAGAAAATATAGGATTAGCAATCAGGGGGTCTTATAGCATTAAACCTATAACAATGCTCATACACAGTGCGTATAATAATTCACATACATAATGCCACACCTTACCAATTTGGCAGGCTTCCCTCTGCCACAAGAAAAGAAGAAAAGCTCCCTTTTTGACCCAGCTGACTCAGCAGACCGATCCCCAAAAGATTTGCAAAGCAGAGCTTGGAGATGGTTTTGGTATTTTTTTACAAGCTGCGACTTCCCCTCATTCGGCCATGGAAACACCCACACAAACCACAGCGCTCATTCAGCCATAGCTGCCCACTCAGGGCCCTGGAATTCCAGCCGAAGGGTCTCTGCTCCCAGAGAGCCAGTGTGGCATGTGAGCATTGGACTACAGCCCTGGGTTCAATTCTCTGCTCAGCCGTGGAAACCCGCTGGGTGACCTTGGGTGAGTCACACACTCTCAGCCTCCAGAAAACCCATCACCATAAGTCAGAAACCACATGAAGCCACACAGTGGCTCCTAACCCACTCCCAAATAACAGTGTGCTGTGTTCATTTCAGAATAATGAAGAATGGAACCGGAAGGAGCCTTCCAGCTCCAGTTTAGCTCAGTTCCAGTTTTGATGGTGGCAAAAACTCCCTGTAGTTAGGCACAGGGAGCCAGGATGGTTTTAGTCTTTGCGCTTGGTCATGGGAAATTTAGGTTCTGTCCCTTACCGGATCTTGAAATTCACTTAGTCAGTCTCAGCCCTCCCCCAGTACTCTTCAACTGTCCTGATATGGCAAGGACAGCCCCAATTAATAGAATCGTAAGAGTCGGAAGAGACCCCCAGGGGCCATCCAGTCCAACCCCGTTCTGCCATGCAGGAAAACACCATCAAAGCCCTCCCTTGGACAGATGGCCACCCAGCCTCCAAGGAGGAAACTCCACCACACTCCATGGAGGCAGCAGCTTATTCCACTGGCTTCAGCATCAGGCTTCCATCAAGGCAAGAAAATGGGGTGGGAGGACGGCTGGGTGAGCCTGCGCATGGCAAAACTGCGCAAGGAGACCGGAGAGTTGAATGCAAGCCACATGTGATCCTTGGCAGGAATGGGAAGGAGAGAGCGGAATGCAAGAAACCAGCTGGTCCCAATCACCCCATGTCACACATCCCCATTAATGAGAGGTGAAAAATATGTGCACGGATGGATGCAGCCGTTGCTATGGCGACAGGCGCAACTGGACCGCTTCCTGACTTCCTTTCCCCATTTATGTATAGGCACACCTTGGCCGGATCCCAGAGCTGTTAATGGGAGTTTACGTAAACAAGGCAAGCCACAAACCAGAAGGTCACCCTGAAGCCATTTCCTGCCCTCTGTATACAAACAAGATCTGAAGGCAGCAGTGAAGGAGGAGAGACGGCTTGGCCCCATCTATTTGTTTTGAAAAATGAAAAGAGGTTTGATTTCCCGGCAGGGGCTGCATCCCGCACTCGTAACGTTACCCTCTGGGCCCTTCACGGTACGTTCCCTTTAATATTTCAAATACGGAAACCGGGACACATGTGGCCAGGCAATACCAGAGTTTGATCAAGATAGCAAGATGAAAAAGAATGCCCATGATGGCAATGTTTAAATATTTGAAGGGATGTCATATGGAGGATGGAGCAAGCCTGTTTTTTTGCTGCTTTGGAGACTAGGACACGGAGCAATGGATTCAAACTACAGGAAAAGAGATTCCACCTCAACTGATGGTAAGACAGTGGAATAGGCTGCCTGGAAGTGTGGTGGAATCTCCTTCTTTGGAGGTTTTTAAACAAAGGCTAGATGTCCATCTGTCAGGAGGTCTTTGGTTGTATCTTCCTCCCTGGCAAGGGATTGGATTCAACGACCCTTCTGATCTCTTCCACTCTATGGCCATTTCCACACTAGCCTGTTATAGTGCTACGATTTCACTTTCAACCTCTATGGAATCCTGGGGTTTGCAGTTTAGGGAGGGGCATTTAGGATTCTCAGTAAACTACAAACCCCAGAATTGCACTGGATGTTGAAGGTGGAATAATAGCACTATAACAGCAGAAAAGGCCCAGGAGAGGCTGCAGCAATTGGCCTTTGCCTGAGTCCATGAGGAACGGCAAGCTTCTGCCCTCTACGCCCCTAAACCCAACAAAGTTAATGGAGTGCAAACTACTTTAGCTCTTTGAAGTCTGTTTGAAGGAATGGAAGAAAGCAAACAAAAGGAGAGGGAAAGTGGAAGGCGGAGAGGGAAACTGGGACATTTTAAAAGCAGCTAGAAAAGTAGGATGACTGAGGACTGTCCTTGACAAATTGGGATAGTTGGAGAGTACAGCTTGGGGGTGACCAGAGGCCACAGAAATACTGCATGAGGCCTGTGGGCCACACTTTGCTTAACCTGGCCCAGATATGTGTATGATAGATCTCCAAAACAAAATGCAGGCCCTGAGAACTTTTCTGAAATGCATGGACCACGGAATGGGAGTCACAGAATCATGGAATCATAGAGCTGGAAGAGACCTCAGGGGCCATCCAGTCCAACCCCGTGCCGTGCAGAAACACCCAGCAAACACTCCCAATAGATGAACATCCAGCCTCTGCTTAAAAACCTCCAAAGAAGGAGGCTCAACCACACTCCATGGAAGCAGCCTATTCCACTGCCAAACAGCTCTGACCATCAGAAAGTTCTTCCTGAGGTGCAGGTGCAAGCTCCTTTCCTGTAGCTTGAATCCATTGCTCCTTGTCCTAGTCTCTGGAGCAGCAGAAAACAAGCTAGCTCCATCTTGAACATGATATCCCTTCAAATATTTGAACATGGCTATCATGTCCTCTCTTAACCTTTTCTTCTGCAGACTAAACATCCCCAGCTCCCTAAGCCACTCTTTATAGGGCTCCATGGCTTCAAGACTCTTTACCATTTTAGTCACCTTCCTCTGGACATGCTCCAGCTTGTCGATATCCTTCTGCCCAGAACAGGACACAGTACTCCAGATAAAGTCTGACCAAAGCAGAATAGAGTGGTACCATTACCTCCCTCGATCTAGACACCATACTCCTATTGATGCAGCCAAGAGTCGCATTGGCTTTCTTGGCTGCCGCATCACAGTGCTGGCTCATGTTCAGCTTGTGGTCCACCAACACTCCTAGATCCCTTTCACAGGTACTGCTGTCCAGCCATGCATCTCCCATCCTATATTTGTGCACTCCATTTTTTCTGCCTAAGTGTAGGACTTTACATTTGTCTCTGTTGAAATTAATTTTGTTAGCTTTGGCCCAGCTCTCCTATCTGTTAAGGTCATTTTGAATTTTGATCCTGTGCTTTGGTGTATCAGCAACCCCTCCCAATTTGGTTTCATCTGCAAATTTGATCAGCAGTTCAACAAGGAAACCAGTTACCTAGAAAGGTGGTGGGGGGTCTCTTTTGCTAAACATCTTCCAAAAAAGGTTGGACAGCTACCTAGTGGGGATGTTCCAGCTGGAATTCCCGCACCGTTGGCTCGATGGTCAATGATGCCCCTTCCAACTCTCCATGTCTATGATTTAAGCAGAAGAAACAGCCAACATTTATCCACCCCTTAAAAAGAAATTATCATCTTCAAGCTTGGCCAGACCTTGGGATCACTCAGAATGACGTCAAACCACAAAGACATGAAATCCACAACTTAAATACTAAAGACATTTTCTCATCACCCAAGATTTCCTTTTATTAAGGATTGATGAACCTGTCCTTCTGTGTTATGTGTCCTTGCCAACAGAGGAAGCAAACTCTGCCATCTCCCCCACCATCTTGAGGAGAAGAACTCTCCGTGTAAATGCAGTCCATTTACAGGGAAGTAGTTTTGGGTTCCATATTGAGCGGGGGGGGGAAATCCCAAACAGATGTCCGAACGCCACAGCAAAAAACTGGAGAACATGTTCTGCCTGTATTCTGAAAGAGGTCATTGTCCACCCGATTCCAATGTGCATCACGTTCAGATCATCAGCAGGTTCGTGGAGCCATCACCACCAGTGCTGGAGGACCATGAAAAGGATCTGTAGCGCCATGGAGAAGCAAGGCAGCTGGGCCACGACGTAGGCCACCGAACGTATGGGGGCCCTCAGCTTCAGGAGGTAGGCCACGGTGTGGATGATCCTTCCCAAGAAGAAAACCAAGAAGTGGATCCAAGCCACGGTTGGATTGGGGTTGAGGATGGAGTAGACGGCCCCCAGGAACAGGAATGGGTAGATGTTCTCCATATCATTGCGATGAGCTCTGCAGTCAGGAGAAGAAACAGAGAACAGAAAGGGTCATTCAAGAACCGAGGCAACTGTATTCGACTAAAGCTAGAACATTTTTCTGGAACAAAATGTGGAACTTTGCCATGTCCGCATTCTTGGAAATTATCTTTGACTATTCGTAGAAGAGACACTTCTGGTGTCATCTGCATTCTAATTTTTAATTTTTTCCCAATTTCTATAGATAGATAGATAGATAGATAGATAGATAGATAGATAGATAGACAGATAGATAGATTTCCAAAATTTCTTAACTTTTCTTAACTTTTACACACGCATTTGTGTATTTTAACTTTCAGCTTATTTGTGTATCTTAACTTTTACACATGTATTACAATTTCTTAACTTTTACACATGTTTTATCAAGGATGGTAAAACATACCTCTCTCTCATTCACACTTCTAACAATGGGGGTCATATCTTTTTAATACATTTTAGATCATTTATCTGGTGACAAATACCATTTATAATGCATGTTATGTAGATTTTCTCTTACATCTCGCAATAATGTATACTTTACCCTTTTATCCGTGCCATGGCATTGTTTCAAATTGGATGTCCTATATTGTTTCTTTTACCATTTCTTCTTCCATATCCCATTTTTAGATATTTCAGATATTCTTTTAGTACTGTGTGTAGATGTTATTGTTTCTAATTCAAAAGGTTTTTCCTGAATTTCTCATTTGTTTTCCAAACTTGCCTGGGTGAAATTGGGAGAATTTCCTTCTTCTCTGACATCTTATGCATCTCATCGGAAAAACCAAAGTTGGGCAACTTCTTTCATCTCGAGAAGTTTCAGAAGTTGCAGAGAAATTCCCAGGGCCCACATTTCAGAGCTTATGACACTTAATAGATAAAAACGTGATGCTACAGCTCAGGTTTAAATCCCATCGGCTATCTTGGACTGTTTCCTAGACTGTTTGCTGGACTCTACAGACTCTTTTGGTCTGGAGAAGTTACATTTCTCCTTCCAACTCATTTAAAAAAATATACGTCATCACAGATCTGTAAAGAGCCAGATGGTGTTCTTTCACAGTGAGGGACCACCTTTGAGGCCCCTCCCTAAACTGCAAACCCCAGGGATTCCATAGGATGCTGAAAGTGGAATAACAGCACTATAACAGTCTAGTGTGGAAATGGCCTGTCTTAAAACAACTGCAATATGTACTGTGGTTTTTATAATGGAATCCTATGGAATCCCACGTTTTGGGATAACACCCCACTAGAACCTTCTCAGAGGCCCCTCCCTAAACTGCAAACCCCAGGATTCCATAGGATGCCAAAAGTGGAATAATAGCACTACAACAGGCTAGTGCGGAAATGGCCTAAGTGACCCCAAGACGGAGGAATTCCAGCACAAGCCCGCACACATATTCAGAAGTGAAGCTCTTTACGCAATCTTTAAGTTATTTTACTTACTTGCTTACTGATGTAACACTACTCATGTAATTCTGTTTATTTCCTATTGTGTATATGTCGTTGCTGTACGTTGGGAGATATACGCCCTATAGATTCTGACAATGCAGTATAAATGTGTATATATTCAATAAAGATGATCAAAAAAAAAAAGCGAAGCCACCGTTTAGGAGGTATGTGTTGGTAGGTAATTTTTAAAAAAATAAGCATTACACATTGTTTCAAAAATTAAAACGCCTTCCCCTGGTGTCTCTGCAGGAATAAGAAAGACTTTACAAAAACTCCCTGCCGCATCTTACCGACTTGGAAACAAAAAGGAACAGGAATCCCCTGAACCAATTCTCTAGAAAATATAGGATTAGCAATCAGGGGGTCTTATAGCATTAAACCTATAACAATGCTCATACACAGTGCGTATAATAATTCACATACATAATGCCACACCTTACCAATTTGGCAGGCTTCCCTCTGCCACAAGAAAAGAAGAAAAGCTCCCTTTTTGACCCAGCTGACTCAGCAGACCGATCCCCAAAAGATTTGCAAAGCAGAGCTTGGAGATGGTTTTGGTATTTTTTTACAAGCTGCGACTTCCCCTCATTCGGCCATGGAAACACCCACACAAACCACAGCGCTCATTCAGCCATAGCTGCCCACTCAGGGCCCTGGAATTCCAGCCGAAGGGTCTCTGCTCCCAGAGAGCCAGTGTGGCATGTGAGCATTGGACTACAGCCCTGGGTTCAATTCTCTGCTCAGCCGTGGAAACCCGCTGGGTGACCTTGGGTGAGTCACACACTCTCAGCCTCCAGAAAACCCATCACCATAAGTCAGAAACCACATGAAGCCACACAGTGGCTCCTAACCCACTCCCAAATAACAGTGTGCTGTGTTCATTTCAGAATAATGAAGAATGGAACCGGAAGGAGCCTTCCAGCTCCAGTTTAGCTCAGTTCCAGTTTTGATGGTGGCAAAAACTCCCTGTAGTTAGGCACAGGGAGCCAGGATGGTTTTAGTCTTTGCGCTTGGTCATGGGAAATTTAGGTTCTGTCCCTTACCGGATCTTGAAATTCACTTAGTCAGTCTCAGCCCTCCCCCAGTACTCTTCAACTGTCCTGATATGGCAAGGACAGCCCCAATTAATAGAATCGTAAGAGTCGGAAGAGACCCCCAGGGGCCATCCAGTCCAACCCCGTTCTGCCATGCAGGAAAACACCATCAAAGCCCTCCCTTGGACAGATGGCCACCCAGCCTCCAAGGAGGAAACTCCACCACACTCCATGGAGGCAGCAGCTTATTCCACTGGCTTCAGCATCAGGCTTCCATCAAGGCAAGAAAATGGGGTGGGAGGACGGCTGGGTGAGCCTGCGCATGGCAAAACTGCGCAAGGAGACCGGAGAGTTGAATGCAAGCCACATGTGATCCTTGGCAGGAATGGGAAGGAGAGAGCGGAATGCAAGAAACCAGCTGGTCCCAATCACCCCATGTCACACATCCCCATTAATGAGAGGTGAAAAATATGTGCACGGATGGATGCAGCCGTTGCTATGGCGACAGGCGCAACTGGACCGCTTCCTGACTTCCTTTCCCCATTTATGTATAGGCACACCTTGGCCGGATCCCAGAGCTGTTAATGGGAGTTTACGTAAACAAGGCAAGCCACAAACCAGAAGGTCACCCTGAAGCCATTTCCTGCCCTCTGTATACAAACAAGATCTGAAGGCAGCAGTGAAGGAGGAGAGACGGCTTGGCCCCATCTATTTGTTTTGAAAAATGAAAAGAGGTTTGATTTCCCGGCAGGGGCTGCATCCCGCACTCGTAACGTTACCCTCTGGGCCCTTCACGGTACGTTCCCTTTAATATTTCAAATACGGAAACCGGGACACATGTGGCCAGGCAATACCAGAGTTTGATCAAGATAGCAAGATGAAAAAGAATGCCCATGATGGCAATGTTTAAATATTTGAAGGGATGTCATATGGAGGATGGAGCAAGCCTGTTTTTTGCTGCTTTGGAGACTAGGACACGGAGCAATGGATTCAAACTACAGGAAAAGAGATTCCACCTCAACTGATGGTAAGACAGTGGAATAGGCTGCCTGGAAGTGTGGTGGAATCTCCTTCTTTGGAGGTTTTTAAACAAAGGCTAGATGTCCATCTGTCAGGAGGTCTTTGGTTGTATCTTCCTCCCTGGCAAGGGATTGGATTCAACGACCCTTCTGATCTCTTCCACTCTATGGCCATTTCCACACTAGCCTGTTATAGTGCTACGATTTCACTTTCAACCTCCTATGGAATCCTGGGGTTTGCAGTTTCGGGAGGGGCCGGCCGGGATTCCATAGGAGGTTGAAAGTGGAATCATAGCACTATAACAGGCTAGTGCGGAAATGGCCTATGATTCTATGATATTAAGGAGCCATTTCTGCAAGGAAATAATTGGTGCTAAGACAGATGGAATATGGATTCCTTCAGCTGTGGGAAGATGGGATGAGGGAGCAACTTGTTATTTTGAAACTGAGAATGCCACGCACATTGAAAAACTGCAGTCCCCTCCACTTCTTAGAAGTGGATGCCTAGATTATTCTCCATCCGGCTGGCTGAAGGACCTAAAAAGGGTCCGTAAATCCTTTGCTTACATTCCAGCCCTGCTTTGCTTGCTTGAAGCAAACAGTAAGCTGTAAATCTCTCCACCCCAATGTCGCTTTCACTGCAATTCCTCTGCCACGAAACACATTCCCTTCTTCCTTTATGACCTTGGACTAAAGTATTTCCAAGCCAGAGGGAAAACTATATAGTTTAGCACCAGTGGTCATGGATGACTGCTGAGACCAGTGGGTCAGAAAGCAGGATGAAGCAAAGATGAAACCGGCCGGCCCCTCCCGAAACTGCAAACCCCAGGATTCCATAGGATGTTGCAAGTGGAATCATAGCACTGTAACACTCTAGTGCAGAAACGGCCCAAGAGGTGATCAGAGGCGGGGAAAGCTATGTCTGGTTTGCTATCTACCCTGCTCTTTTGCAAGGTCTAAAGCCACTTGGAGCATTCCGGCTGTTTGGGGGAGATTGTGAAACAAGCAGATGGTGCCCATATTTTGAAAAGGGCACCCTTGGTTCACCTCATTAGCAGAACCACTGGAATCTTCTGGAATGACGCAAGATTTTGTCTTGTGCAGAACTCTTCATCAGTGATGCAGATTCGAGTCAATTGACTCGGACACAAGTCAGACTTCAGTCACTTCCGTGACTTGACTCGGCAAAAATTACACACTGACTCGACTCGAGACTTGGTTATTTTTAGTGACTGGCTTGCTGCCCTTGGTTCAGGAACATAACACATTCCTCCAGAAACCTCACAACTCACTGGTCAGATGACTGTCTCAAGCCCAAAGTGTGGACACATTTCTCAGAGGGACCAGCAAGTGGGTTAGGCGATGGGCTTGAGATGAGGTTGAGGTCTGCTCAGGAGCTTGTCCCCACTACCTATCGGAGGAGCTTTCTAAAACTTTTCCTAAGAGCAGAAGGCAAGACTTGGGCCCAGATTGCAGGGCGCATATCTCAGAGGAGAACAGCAAATGTGTTAGGAAAGAGGCTTGAGGACAAAGGATCCTTCCTTCTCAAGCTCCGGAAGCTCCAGTAATGGGGAATAAGAAGGATCTTATTCTCCACTTCTTTCTTTGCAAATGGGAAGTAAGAAGGATCCTATTCCCCACTTCTGAAGCTGCAGATGGCAAAATCACAAAAGTGGAAGGTCAAGTTTGCTTAAATTGTTAAAACTGACTTTATTGGACTCTGTCCGGAAATTCTGGAATATAGGTTGCGGTTGGCTTCCATACTTGAGACTTGACTTGAAAGTGTCTTGCAAGGACCTGAGACTCAAAGATAGAGACTTGAGACCTGACTTGAGACTTGGCGTAAAAGATTTAAATACATCACTGCTCTTCATCAGGTAAGATGGTAGAAAAACTGGATAAACAGGGAACACCTCCAACATCTCACAGATGAAAACCAGGGTGGCATTTGGCCAAGCAACATCAGAATGTGGCCAAGATGGCAAAAATTATGAATGAGGAAGAACGCACAAGCTAGGAGAAGATTGCAGCAGTTTGCTTTTGCCCAGGCCTCCTGGAAAGGGTTCGGACCCCTCCTTTCCTCCTGAGTTTGCTGAGTGCCAGTAAGTCATGCGCTCCAAAGGTTCTCTGCCAGAGAGCCAGAGACATCCCGGGACGGGTGAATCCCAGCCTCTGCAGCACAGCTAGACAACACCCTCGAAGGCTTACACTGTACAAATTCCTTTGTTTATTTAAGTCTCTGCATTGTTACCAACAGTGCCTCCTCTATCAAACTTTGGTTTTTACGATCATCCCCCAGCCTTCCTCATTCCCCTTCAACTGCGCTTCACCTCTTTGCAAAAGCGAGAAATTGCAAGGCTAGCAGAAATGCCACTGGTATTAAAATTCCCCTCTTTTTCCAGAAGACCTCCAGAGCTATTCCAGAGGAGGCTGGGCACACAGGCTATTAAGACCACAAGCGTCAAAGGGCTTAAGGCCAGTTCTAGTCCTTGGGGGCATTCAAGTTAAGGATACAGAGTCATCTGAAGTTATTTGCATTCCACATCGGAGGGAATGAAGGGGGGAGAAATACTTTCTGGGCAATTGTTTTTTCCACACTACACAGTGATAGCTAAGTGGTATCATTTTAACTGGCTGTGTCCTGTGGAATGCTGGGATCTGCAGTTTGCTAAGGCACCAAAGATCTCTGGTAGAGAATTCTAAATCCGTCACCAAACTACAAGAGCCACGGTGGTGTAGTATCTGGCTGCTGGGCTAGGAGACTAAGGTTCAGATCCTTGCTCAGCCATGGAAATCCACTGGGTGACCTTGGGCAAGTGCCACTCTCTCAGCCTCAGAGGAAGGCAAAGGCAGTGAGGAAATTTTATGAACAAACCTTGCAGGAAAAGCCTGCGGTAGGTCTGCCCTAGGGGCGCCGTGAATCAGGCACGCAACAAAAACAATAACCTACAAATCCTAGGATTCCATAAGACCAAGCCACGGCAGTTAAGATATATTACAGTGCTAGTGTGGGATTTGTAGTTCAGCAAAGACTCCAGATTCTCTGGCCATTTCCACACTAGACTGTTATAGTGCTATTATTCCACTTGCAACATACTATGGAATCCTTTGAGGCCCCTCCCAAGACTGCAAACCCCAGGATTCCATCAGATGTTGCAAATGGAATAATAGCACTATAACAGTCTAGTGCGGAAATGGCCTCTGCTAGACAGCTCCAATCTATTCCTCTGGAGTATGGTTCCCAAAACATGTTGACTACTTGCCTACATAACACCCACAAATTTAATCCCCAGTACTTGTCTCTTCAGTGTATATTAAGAACCAAAGTTTAGTGGAACATACTAGAGTTCCCTAGCAAGACAATCCTTAGTCCACACTAGAAATCCCAGGAGCTATGGCTATTAAAATGGACTCAAAATACTATAACTTTGCAGCTGTGCAGTGTGGTGTAGCCTGAAAGAGAACCCAATCTCAGGGTGTTTCCACTCTGCAGTATTTAATCTGGACGTACAGTGAGCTCTGAAGAATATTTGCTCAGAAGAAAGTTTGCCATCCCAACCACGGGGCACCCTTTAACCTCCATAATCTAAGAAATGAAAGGAAAGAGGTTGTTAACATTCCAAGCTCCCCAGTCACATGCACAAAAGAAAATAAAAGAGAAGGTAATCCATAATAGAAGGCTTGAAACTTTCCAGGTTAAAAGCAAAGTGATTCATCCGGTAAAAACCTTTTAAAATCCATTGGCAATGCTAGATAAGGCCAGCTGGGTCTTGTACCAAACCTCACAAAGCTGTTCCATCCTGATGCATCAGCTTCCCCTCACTCTGTTGCCCTCTGGGGATGATGGGCTCAGAGGCTCTCCCATTGTCCCTAGACAACATGTTGGGTGGGGACGATGGGAACTGGAGTCTGACGCCCAGTTGCAGGAGGTTGCAATACATAGCACAACATGGGGTACCCGGCTGATGGGGTTTTGCTTCACCGTGAACCCATGGCTGTCCTGACCGTTTGTGGGCTGCTCCTTCCCTTGTTATTTTTAAATCCCAATTAAACACGTCCTTGTTTTCCAAAGCTTTGGGAATTCCAGTTCAGCCTTGTCTTACAATCCTGTATATTTTGATTATGTGTACTTGCCAGTTTGCTTTACTGTATTTCTTGAATTTTATCTGGATAATTTGTTTTACAATTGTACGGTATAATTTCATTGTTCCTCCCTTTTCTTTCTGTTTGTGTATATACACATCTATTTTAGACTATACACCTTTGCCAGGATCCACTGTTTTTGTTTTTTCTTGCAAAGCACCATGTACACAGATGGGGCCATATAAATAAACTATTATTATTATAGAATTATTAATATAGTTAATATTAATAAATGATTAATAACATTACTGTAATAATAATATTTATTATTTATCATCAACAACAACTACAACAACAATCTCCACCCTACAAGTGTGCATATTCTGCTCAGATCTATAGGTTTCCACTAAAGAGAACCGCCAGCCGTGCCAATATGCTAAGAAATAATTTGGAAAAACCTGAAATTCGAAGGAACCTGTAGAGCGTTGCCCCAGAAGTGCCAACGCAGTGGGGCAACCTGTGGTCCACTGTTGCCATTTTTTGCTTTTGTTCCCCAGAACAAATTGAAATGTTGCATTTTTAATTTTTTCCCTTCATCTCTCCGACCTGATTTTTGTGTAGGGTTGCGAAAGCTGGACAGGGAAGAAAGCTGATAGGAAGAGAACCAACTCGTTTGAAATGCAAAGAAAGGAAGAAGGTATGAAGAGGAGGGAAAAGCAAAGTGAGGCAGCACCCTTCAGAGTACCAGCTGGTTTTCATTTTTGCTTGAGCTTTTATAGAATGTGGTGCCGGAGGAGAGTGCAAGAGCTCCCACAGACTGCCAAAAAGACAAATGAATGGGTCCTTGAGTTGACCGTGAGAGCCAGCATGGTGTATAGCCATTCCAGTGTTGCACTAGGTCTCTGGGAGACCAGGCCTGGCCATGGAATCCCTGTGGGGCCAGTCACACTCTCTCAGCCTCAGAGGAAGACAATGGCCAACCTTCTCGGAATCAACCTCACCCAGAAAACCCTATGGAGGGTTCGCTGTAAAGTCAGAAGGCTGCAACACCAACAGCAGAGCAGGCCTGAGCTCTCCCTAGAAGCCAAGATGACAAAACTAAAGCTGTCATACTTTATGGAAGAGTTGGAAGAGACCCCAGGGGCCATCCAGTCCAACCCCCTTCTGCCATGCAGGAACCCAAATCAAAGCATTCCCAACAGATGGCCATCCAGCCTGTGCTTAAAAACATCCAAGGAAGGAGACTCCACCACACTCCGTGGAGGCAGCAGCACTGCTGCTGGACAGCTCTGACCCGCAGGAAGTTCTTCCCGAGGTTCAGGTGGAATCTCTTTTCCTGTAGCTTGAATTCATTGCTCCGTGTCCTAGTTTCTGAAGCAGTGGAAAACAAGCATGCTCCATCTTCAACATGACCTCCCTTCAAATATTTAAACATGGCTCCCATGTCCCTTCTTAACCTTCTCTTCTGCAGACTGAACATCCCCAGCTCCCTAAGCCATTCCTCGTGGCTTCCAGACTCTTCACCATTTTGTTTGCCCTCCTCTGGACACGCTCCAGCTTGTCAATATCTTTCATGACAGGTATGAAAAAGATGATCACACGCAGAAAAGCAGAAGACAGTAGAGAAAGAGGGAGACTGAACTCCAGGTGGATTGATTCAACCAAGGAAGTCACAGGTCTGAGTTTGCAAGATCTGAGCCAAGAAACTGATCTTGGAGATCTCTCATTCCCAGGGTAACCATAAGTCAAAGCTGACTCATGCTATGCCAACTACGGCACTAGTTATCTTGGTGTACTTTGGGCTGTTCACTCTTCTTTTGCTTTTAGCGTCTTTGCTTTTAGCGTCTTTTAGCGTCTGATCACATGACATGGTCTACAGGATTTCCTAGTAAGGGAACATCGCTTTTAAATTTTCAGTTTCAGGAACTTTGAAATTGCACAATCCAAGAAACAGCTATTTTTGCACAGCTTCCAACTTCCAGCCCTGGCTCTGCATAGTCAAAAATTAACAGCCCACTGAACTGGACCAGAATCCAGCTGATCAGCCATGCAAGGATTAATCTTTCAATTCGTCACAGCCACAGACAAGATGCCAAATCTCTTTGGAAATTATAAGGACTCATCTTTCTGAGAAGTGGATTTCTTTTTCCCCAAAATTGGGCAATTAAGCGCACACAGTAAAAGGGCATTGGTCATTCAGTCGTAAAAACACTCTCTCTCTCTCTCTCTCTTTTGACAGTTTTCTTGCTGTTCTTGAGAAAGAACAGAGATTTTTGCCATTTGCATTTCACTTGACCCAGCAAAAAGTCTCTTTCAGTTGGCTTGTTTGATTTCCACTGTGTCTCTGTTTCTTGGTAACTCTGCCTTGGCATATGAGAGAGACTGCAGAAGTTTGGACAAACAGCATGCCTTCCAATATTTCACGGGTGAAAACCGAGATTCATAAAAGTGTGGTCAAGATAGCAAAAGTCATTGATGAGGAAGAACAGACAAGCTAGGAGAGTCTGCAGCAGTTTGCTTTTGCACCAGCCCACTGGGACAGCAAGATTCTGCACCCTCTTTTTCACCCTCGCTGATGAGTTAACCAAGGGCAAATTCTTTTTCTCCTCTGAACTTAGGCCATTTCTGCACTAGACTATTACAGTGCTATTATTCCACTTTCAACATCCTGTGGAATCCCAGGGTTTGCGATTTAGGGAGGCCCCTCCCTAAACTGCAAACCCCAGGATTCCATAGGGTGTTGAAAGTGGAATAGTAGCACTATAACAGTGCAATGCGGAAAGGCCCTTAGTTTGTAGCAATGGAAGCAAGCTGAGGATAAAGTGGGAAAATGAGAGGAGGCATTTTCACCACAGTTAGACCCCGAAGGAGGCCTTTTTTGGAGCAAGAAGCAAGCAGAAATCACTTCCTGGTTATAAAAAGGCTTCTTCTGGACCTAAAATGCCCAGGGAGTGGGGAGAAACATGGCAAAAATGCCCTCCACTTTGTAGAGAGTATTTGGAGGGGGGAAATGGGGATCTGAAAGACCCTGGCCATGTATTTGGCTGCACTTGGTCCACCCTGATCTAGATCAAGAATGAGAACTGCTTGCAGCATGAGTGCCCAATTCTGCCATTTCCACACTATACTGTTATAGTTCTATTATTCCACTTTCAACCTCCTATGGAATTCTGGGGTTTGCAGTTTAGGGAGCGGCATTGAGAATTCTCAGCCAGAGAGCTCTTGGGTCTCAGGAAACTACAAACCCCAGAACTCCACAGGAGGTTGAAAGTGGAATAATGGCACTATAACAGAGTAGGGCGGAAATGGCCTGTGTTCCAAAGTTCCTGCAGGGGTGGGTGGCACCCATGACAAATGGGATGGGGCCAAAGAGACCCCTCTATTTGGAGTTTAAATCCTTTACTTCTGTAACAATCCTCGAGAGAGGCATTGCATCTGTGCGGAACGGAGGGAGCCTGTGCAACGATGGAGAAACGGACAAACAATGGGGTCAAGAAGAAAGGAGGGGGCATGGCTGTGACAAACCCTGGGGGGGGGCATAGCAACAGAGCCACCCTTGCAACCGAGAGAATTTAACATTGATTGACTGTGGAATATGGAACCCCGGGCTAGCCAGAGGTAGGGGCTAGATGGAGGGAGTGAGTAACTGATATTTAACTGAAAGAGCGTTCTAGAGAGTTTGGAGCTGAGACAGCGAGAGATCCATCTGAGAGTGTGTGTGAGAGAGAAAGAGAGTGTTTGCTGGTTTAAATATACAAGTGCTGTGCTGGTTGCTATTTCTTAACTTGCCAACTACCTTTTCTCTGGACAGTTTATTCAATAATGGTTTTGTTATATTTTTGTAAAGAGCAGTCTCAAGCTAGTGTCTTTTTCCTCTGGATCAGGTGTACATGCTACCACCAGTCACACAGTCATTTGGATAAGCTAATCCATGCTTTGCCCTATATCTGCAAGTGTGCAGATTTAGGGAAAGCAGTAGAGGGAGATAAACTGGGAGAGGAAGCAAGTGGGGAGACTAAAATTTAGGAGGGTGCTGCTTCTATAAAGCAAACCTGAGTTGTCATAGCCCTGGCTTGGTCCAGATCTCCCAGTTTGACAATGATCAACCAGAGAAGCCAAGAAGACCTGGCCTGCCAGGAGGACGAGAATCAGAAGGAGAGCCTGAAGTCCCCCCTCTCCAGTATTGGAAGAGACCCCAAGGGACATCCAGTCCAAGGAAGACACCATCCAAGCATCCAGCCTCTGTTTAAAAAGTGACTATTGGGGTGCCTCAGGGTTCTGTCCTGGGCCCAGGGCTAGTCAACATCTTCATCAATGATTTGGATGAAGCAGTGGAGGGCATGCTGATCAAATCTGCAGATGATACCAAACTGGGAAGGGTTGCTAATACACCAGAGCATAGGATCAAATTTCAATACAACCTTGACAGATTGGAGAGCTGGGCCAAAGCCAACAAAATGAATTTCAACAGAGAGAAATGTAAGGTCCTGCACTTAGGCAGAAAAAATGAAAGTCACAAGTATAGGACGGGGGACATGTGGCTGGATAGCAGTACATGTGAAAAGGATCTAGGAGTCTTGGTAGATCACAAGCTGAACATGAGTCAGCAGTGTGATGCAGCAGCTGAGAAAGCCAACACAATTCTTGGTTGCATTAATAGGAGGATGGTGTCTAGATCGAGGGAGGTAATGGTACCACTCTATTCTGCATTGGTTAAGCCTCATTTGGAATACTGTGTCCAGTTCTGGGCACTTCATTTCAAGAAGGATATCGACAAGCTGGAACGTGTCCAGAGGAGGGCAACCAAAATGGTGGAGGGTCTGGAAGCCATGAAACCCTATGAAGAATGGCTTAGGGAGCTGGGGATGTTTAGTCTGCAGAAGAGAAGGTCGAGAGGGGCCATGAGAGCCATGGTTAAATATTTGAAGGGGTGTCATGTTGAGGAGGGAGCGGGCTTGTTCTCTGCCGCTCCAGAGACCAGGACAAGGAGCAATGGATTCAAGCCGCAGGAAAGGAGATTCCACCTGAACCTCAGGAAGAACTTCTTGGTGCTCAGAGCTGTCCGGCAGTGGAAGATGCTGCTGCCTCCATGGAGGGTGGTGGAGTCTCCTCCTTTGGAGGTTTTTAAGCAGAGGCTGGATGGCCATCTATTGGGAACGCTTTGATGGGAGTTCCTGCATGGCAGAAAGGGGTTGAGCTTGATGGCCCCTGGGGTCTCTTCCAACTCTAGAGTTCTATTCTATGAAAAAACCTCCAAAGAAGGAGACTCTACCACACTCCCCGGCAGCAGCTCTTGAATACCTCTTATTGTCAGGAAGGGACTGTGCAAATGTGATCAGGGAAAGTGATAATGACTGCCTTCACTCATGTGGAGTGTGGTGGAGTCTCCTTCAGGGCTGTCTGGCAGTGGAAGATGCTGCTGCCTCCATGGAGTGTAATGGAGTCTCCTTCCTTGGAGGTTTTTAAGCAGAGGCTGGATGGCCATCTCAAAGGGAGTGCTTTGAGGGTGTTCCTGCATGGCAGGGGGTTGGACTGGATGGCCCCTGGGGTCTCTTCCAACTCTACATTTCTATGATTCTATGATTCTATGTACATCCTGCAGAATGGGGAGGTGGAGGAGGGAAAGAGAGAAGGAAGGAAGGTAGGAATAGAGCCAATCTAGCATGTGGGTGGGTCGGGCTTCAGGGAAATGATGCCTCCGCCGCTTCCACCCTGCAGGGGGTTTGCGTGCAAAGGCCGTGAACAAAAGGAAAAAATGACCTTACTCAGCCACACAAGGGTGTGAAGAAGGGAACTCCCTGCCAAGAGAGGCCAGCCTGTCTCTCACCCAGCAGGCAAAAGCAAGCCTTTGGCAACGACAGGGAAAAATGGGGAGACAACTCCCCAAGTGCTCTGTAGATTATCTTTACTATTTGAAATGAGACAAATGTATTGCAGCCTATTTCACTGCTTCAATGCCCTTCTTCGGGGCTAAAAGTTTGTCTTTCCTTTGCTTTGCAAGGGGCTTTTAATTGGTTAGACACTGCCTTTTTCTTAGGCTGATGTGTTCTCGCCTTTTTTTGATCCAAGACTCATAGAATCTTTTGAGTTCTTGACATTTAGGTGGAATCCCTTTTCTTGTAACTAGAATCCACTGGTCCAGAACATCAGGCAAGCCGATGTCTCCCTGGATGTGCCTGCTGGGGCCCAGAGGACATTGACAGAGGCCCACCCCTCCTTTCCACCACCATTGCAAGCACAGTTGTTGGAGCTGCAAGAGGGGGCCTTCTTGGGGGCTCCCTCTAAACACTGGAACTCAGGCCTTTCCTGCACGACACTCTTATAGCGCGATGATTCCACTTTCAACATCCTATGGAATCCTGGGGTTTGCAGTTTTGGGAGGGAAATGCAGAGTTGGAAGAGACCCCAGGGGCCATCCAGTCCAACCCCCTGCCATGCAGGAACACCCATCAAAGCCCTCCCTTTGAAAGATGGCCATCCAGCCTCTGCTTAAAAACCTCCAAAGGAGGAGGAGACTCCACCACCCTCCACGTAGGCAGCAGATTCCACTACCAGAGAACCCTGACTGTCAGGAAGTTCTTCCTGAGGTTCAGGTGGAATCTCCTTTCCTGCAGCTTGAATCCATTGCTCCTCGTCCTGGTCTCTGGAGCAGCAGAAAACAAGCCCTCTCCTTCCTCTACATGGCATCCCTTCATAGAATCACAGAATCATAGAATCATAGAAATGAAGAGTTGGAAGAGACCCCAGGGGCCATCCAGTCCAACCCCCTGCCATGCAGCCCTCTCCTTCCTCTACGTGGCATCCCTTCAAATATTTAAACATGGCTATCATGTCCCCTCTTAACCTCCTCTTCTGCAGACTAAACATACCCAGCTCTCTCAGTCTATCCTCATAGGGCTTCATGGCTTCCAGGCCTCTCACCATTTTGGTTGCCCTCCTCTGGACTTGCTCCAGCTTGTCAATATCCTTCTTGAATTGGGGTGCCCAGAACTGGACACAGGATTCAAGATGGGGTCTAACCAAAGCAGAGTAGAGTGGTACCAGTACCTCCCCCGATCTAGACACCAGACTCCTATCGATGCAGCCGAGAATTGCATTGGCTTTCTTGGCTGCCGCATCACACTGCTGACTCATGTTCAGCTTGTGGTCTCTGGATGAATGTGCTATGCTCCTGAACCAAGGGTAGCAAGTCAGTCACTAAAAATATACAAGTCTCCAGTTGAGTCAGTGCATCATTTACATCCAAGTCGAGTCCAAGTCGAGTCACTGAAGTGACTTAAGTCTGACTTGAGTCCAAGTCCGTCAACTCGAGTCTACATCACTGCTGGAACGTTTGCCCTTCTGCAGCAGACAAAACCCCTTTTTTATCCCAGCAGGCTTTAAATACAGAAAGTTTTTAAAGAATGGGCTGGAGGGGGTGATGTACTGTTTTAATTGTACTGTTTCTAAAATCTTTTTAATTGACCTTTATTCCTTTATCTAGCAATTAATTCCTTTATTCCTTTAACTAGCGATTCGAGGTGCTTTAATATTGGGACTAGTTTAATTCTCTTTTAATGCTCACTTTTTCTATGTTTTCAACCAAAGGCCTACCCAGTCTAGTTTTAATTGTGCTTTTAATTGTATTCTAATCATACTTTTAACTGTACTCTAATTGTACTTTTAATTATGATATACTGTATTTGTCGGCATATAAGATGCATCGGCATATAAGACGCACCCCATTTATACTATTTGCCGGTGTATAAAATGCACTGGCATATACTATGCACCCCATTTTCAAACAGTAATTTTCAGGAAAAAAGGGAGTCTTATATGCCAGCAAATAGTATAGTATAATATATTTGTAGTTATAGTATATTTGTAAGTAATTGTTCTATGTGTATTTTCACTGTGACTTTTAGCTCTATCTATTCTGAACCCTGCCTCAAGCCTTGAAGTCTTGTGGAGAGGAGCGTAACAAATAAAATATTACTATTACCATTATTATTATTATTATTATTATTATTATTATTATTATTATTACTATTATGACTGAAGGGGTGGAGTTTGGTGGGTAAGGTGGACCTACAGAGTTTCTTATTGGTGTCCTTTACCATAAACACAGGAAAAACGACTGACCTGAGGCAGCGTTCCACGTCAGGGTCTTCTCTGTGGTATTGTAGTCCTCCGTGCCTCAAAGCATCCTCAGGATTGGCAAATGCCTGGAGGGAGGAAAGAAGGATTAGCCTAAAGGTGGCTCACAGTCCAAAACAAGGGGATGAAAATGCACAAATGCACAAATATAGTATGGGGGACACATAGCTGCACATGTGAAAGGGATCTAGGAGTCTTGGTGGACCACAAGCTGAATGTGAGCCAGCAGTGTGATGCAGAAGACAATAAAGCCAACACAATTCTTGGTTGCATCAATAGGAGTATGGCGTCTAGATCAAGGGAGGTCATAGTACCACTCTATTCTGCATTGGTTAGACCTCATTTGAAATACTGTGTCCAATTCTGGGCACCTCATTTCAGGAAGGATATTGACAAGCTGGAGTGTGTCCGGAGGAGGGCGACCAAAATGGTGGAGGGTCTGGAAGCCATGAAGCCCTCTGAGGAGTGGCTTAGGGACCTGGGGATGTTTAGTCTCCAGAAGAGAAGGTGAAGAGGGGACAGGATAGACATGTTTAAATATTTGAAGGGATGTCATGTTGAAGATGGAGCAAGCTTGTTTTCCGCTACTCCGGAGATTAGGACAAGGAGCAACGGGTTCAAGCTGCAGGAAAGGAGATTCCACCTGAACCTCAGGAAGAACTTCCTGACGGCCAGAGCTGTCCGGCAGTGGAATCTGCTGCTGCCTCCATGGAGTGTGATGGGGTCTCCTCCTTTTTGGAGGTTTTTAAGCAGAGGCTGGATGGCCATCTGTCCAAGGGAGAGCTTTGAGGTGTCTTCCTGCATGGCAGAAGGGAGTTGGACTGGACGGCCCCAGGAGTCTCTTCCAACTCTATGATTCTATGAAAAACCATCTCTTGGCCTTCCAGCCCTTTTGGATTCATGGAAGCAACCCCAGGAGTTGGACTAGATAGTTTTGTGGACATCTTCCAACTGTATAACTCAATACCCTAAACCCAGATCCCATGTAATCTTGGAAGCTAAACTGGGTCAGCTTTGGTTAGCACTTGGATGGGAGATCACCAAGACACATCAGGAGGCTCTATTTCAGGAAAAAGGAGCTTGTAAAAATACCTTGGAGCATACCTTGACTTAAAAAAAAACCTCAAGGCTGAGCAGAGATTTGAACCCAGGCCTCCCAGAACTCAATGCTCAAACCACTATCTCACACTGGTTCTAAAATCTTGGTGATCTAGGCAAGATTTACTCAGAGGAGGTTTGCTGTTGTCATTCTCTGAGGCTGAGAGGGTGTCACCTGCCCAACGTCCAGTTTCCCAAAATCCAATTCCAGCAGTCAGAGCACCTGCTGCTCCTCAAGCGTCCTCACCATGAAAAGGTATCTTGACCCACTGAAATACGGCATCAAGAAAATTGTGAACTGCCACAAGCTTGGAAGGAGCGGGTAACTCGAGACATTTTCACAAACAATTCTTTACCCACAAAAGAGAGGTCTGTGCAATTTTGTTTTTTTCCTGGAACAGTCATTGCATTCTGTACAAAAGAATGGAGAAATTGTGCAAACGAATTTTTCACCAGAAAAGGACACAAGTAACGGAAAAATCCCTGGCGGTTAAAATGCAAAGAACAAAATTAGAACATTTCCTTCTCTAGAAGTTGGACATCTCTTAAATTTAAAAAAAAAATCTGCTCTTGGAAATACAGTCAGCAAATCTTTACATATTCTTATCTCATTTTCATATCCTCTGTACTTCCTTTTCCCTCAATTTCCCCCTTTTTGGTTTCTTTCTCTTCTTTGCAATCACATTTTCAGACTGGATGAAAAGAAGGCATGTGTATCTCAGAAATATGTGGGCAAAGTTGATTAATGGGGGAAGAATCCATGAGTGAGGTGAGAATGCAGCTGTTTGCTTTGCCTGAGCTGACTGGGAAGAGTGCAATTCTGTGCCATCTTCTCCTTTCCTCCCTGCTGAGATAACTGAGTACAAAGTCCTATTGCACTTTGAATTTTGTTTGCAGCAAATGAGGTGAGCTGAGGACAAAGGGGGGATGTGGGAAGAGGATAGAGAAACTGGGACCTTTTAAAAGTCAAATCAGGACAGTTGGTCGGTTTGGTTATTAAAAAAAAACTAACCTGGAGCCTTGGATTGGTGCATTTCTTTGAAGTGGGTTGGAAGAGATCACAGTCCAACCGCATTCTGCCATGCAGGAATTACACCATCAAGCACTCCCTTTGAGAGATGGCCATCCAGCCTCTGATTAAAAACCTCCAAAGGAGGAGGAGACTCCGCCACACTCCAAGACAGCGTATTCCACTGCTGGACAGCTCCATCAGGAAGTTCTTCCTGAGATTTAGGCGGACTCTCTTTTCCTGTAATTTGAATCCATTGCTCCTTGTCCTAGTCTCTGGAGCAGCAGAAAATAACCTTGTTCCATCTTCAACATGTCATCCCTTCAAAGATTTAAACATGTTTATCATGTCCCCTCTTAACCTTCTCTTCTGCAGACTAAACATCCCCAGCTCCCTAAGCCGTTCCTCAGAGGGCTTCATGGCTTCCAGACCCTCCAGCATTTTGGTCACCCTCCTCTGGACACGTTCCAGCTTGTTGATATCCTCCTTGAATTGAGGTGCCCAGAACTGGACACAGGATTCCAAATGAGGTCTAACCAAAGCAGAATAGAGTGGTGCCATTACCTCCCTTGATCTAGACACTATACTCCTATTGATGCAACCAAGAATCACGTTGGCTTTCTTGGCTGCTGCATCACACTGCTGACTCATGTCCACCTTGTGGTCCACCAAGACTCCTAGATCCCTTTCACAGGTACTGTTTTGCAGCCACGCGTCCTCCATCCTATATTTGTGCATTCCATTTTTTCTGCCTAAGTGCAGGACCTTACATTTCTCTCTGTTGAAATTCACTTTGTTAGCTCTGGCCCAGCTCTCCAATCTGTCAAGGTCGTTTTGAATTTTGATTCTGTTCTCTGGGGTATCAGCAACCCCTCCCAATTTGGTGCCATCTGCAAATTTGATCAGTATGCCCTCTACTCCTTCATCCAAGTCATTGATGAAGATGTTGAATAGCCCTGGGTTCAGGAGAGAACCCTCTCACACCCCACTAGTCACTTCTCTCCAGGAAGAAGAGAATCTTTCTTTCTTTGCAATTTGCAACTTCCATTCTCCTCTCTTGATGCATATGATACAGGTTGATACAAGAAAGTGGAGAATGCACATTGTGTGTCACCATTAAGACTAACAGATTTAATTTAGCAAGACGCATTTGAAGAAGGAGATTGCAAGCCATCAAATTTTCTCCTAAAATAAATCTGTTAGTGTATAACTGTGCATGTCCCTTCCAATCACCTGTTGCTTTACGGTGACTCCATGTATTTCATAGGATTTTCTGGAGAGATATAAATATCCATTTCCTCCTTGCAAATGCAGAAGGATAATTTCCACAATTTTCTCCCTGCCATAAATACTCTGTTTCTGACCAGTTCTCACCATGGATTCACAAATCTTGAAATATTTCAGGAAAATATTCAGTGCAGAAACAATTTTTTTTGCAGAATGATGCCAAGAAAACCAGTAGAACTGGGACAGATCCTCAGATTCCAGTCTGTTAGAAAAGGTATGTTCAGAGATCATAGTTTCTTGGCGCACTCCATGTATTAATATGCCAGTTCTCACTGCAGTTGCACAGATAACAAAAGATTTTTTCCCCAGAAGGCTGAATTCCAGAGAATTAACTTTCAGGTCTGGAGGATGGATGGATTTGACACTTCAAGTCTAAGGTCATTTCTGCAGTAGATTGTTAACAATGCTTTTATTCCACTTTCAGCATCCTATGGAATCCTGGAGTTTGCAGTTTGAGGCCCCTCCCTAAATGGCAAACCCCAGAATTCCATAGGATATTGAAAGTGGAATAATAGTGTTATAACAGTCTAGTGCAGAAACGGTCTAACAGGCCAGCAGACTTCACAGACCAATAGTCTGCCAAAGAAGAGGCTTGTAGTCTCATACAGTGCAGAGATGGTCTAGATCAATGACTTCTTAACTGGGGGCCCGGGAACCCCTGGGGGTCCACAAACCTCTGCTGCTGGACACTAACAGCAGCAGAAGCAATGGTGACGCATTAGTGGGGCGGATGTGGGTGCCAAAATGACTCCCTCGCTTGCAAAACTGCAAATATCCAAATGGATGTGTCTGTTTGTTGGAAGGGGGCTGAGGCATGGTTGGGAGAGCCAACACCAAAGATCCAAACCAGGGCCATTTCCGCACGGGACTGTTATAGCGCTATGATTCCATTTTCAACCTCCTCTGGAATCCTGGGGTTTGCAGTTTCAGGGAGGACCGGCCAACCCCTCCTGAAACTGCAAACCCCAGGATTCCAGAGGATGTTGAAAGTGGAATCATCGTGCTAGAACAGTCCCGTGCGGAAATGGCCCAGGTCAGGAAAAGGAGAGGGAAAGTTCATCCAATTTCTTCTCTGGGGGTTGGGGGGGGTATTGGGAGATGGTTTTGGTGCTGAGAAATCAGGCTGTGAGCCCTCCTTAGCTGGCCAGGGAGCGCTTGGTGAAGGACAAAGAGGACCAAAGGGTGGGTTTGTAAAGGGCTGCATGGTCTGATCGGAGCTGCCAGAGAGAAGATTCCCCCAGGAAAGGAGGGGAGAGGGTTGGGTTGAAGAAACTCACAAATAATCCATGAATTGTAAACCCACAAAAGTGGAGGGCCAAATGTTTGTGTGTGTGTGTATTTAGATAGATAGATAGATAGATAGATAGATAGATAGATAGATAGATAGATAGATAGACAAAACAGACAGACAGACAGACAGACAGACAGACAGATAAGCATAGCCAGGATGTTATAGTGGTTTGAGTGTTGCACTACAACCCTGGAGACCGGAGTTCAATTCCTCACTCAGTCATGGAAATCCACTGGGTGACACACACCCAGCCCAAGAAAACTCCATCATAGGGTCACCATAAGTCATCAAATGACTTGAAAACACAAAAACAACTTTAATATGATCTGAAAGAGAACTTTTCCAACATGATGTGATCGTTGATATTTGACTCTGGCAAAATTGGCCAAAATGCATAAAGAGGTTTTTAATACATGTTGGAAATGGGAGCAGGATGTTTTGACCATATGCCGTGGACCTGTAAAAAGGCCAAAAAATTCTGGAATCAAATACATTCTAGGGTGCGTAAAATTTTGAAAGTTAATGTTCAACTTCAAATTTGCAGATGACACCAAATTGGGAGGGGCTGCTAACACTCCAGAGGACAGGATCAAAATTCAAAAGGACCTTGACAGATTGGAGAGCTGGGCCAAAGCCAACAAAATGAATTTCAACAGAGAGAAATGTGAGGTCAGAAAACTGGAATGCACAAATATAGGATGCAGGACATGTGGCTGGATAACAGCACCTGTAAAAGAGATCTAGGAGTCTTGGTGGATCACAAGCTGAACATGAGCCAGCAGTGTGATGTGGCAGCCAAGAAAGCCAACACGGTTCTTGGTTGCTCCAACAGGAGGATGGTGTCTAGATCAAGGAAAGTAACAGTACCACTCTATACTCCTTTGGTTAGATCTCATCTGGAATACTGTGTCCAGTTCTGGACATCTCATTTCAAGAAAGATATCAACAAGCTGAAGCGTGTCCAGAGGAGAGCAACCAAAATGGTGAAGGGTCTGGAAGCCATGAAACCCTTTGAGGAGCGGCTTAGGGAACTGGGTATGTTTAGTCTGCAGAAGAGAAGGTTAAGAGGGAACAGGATAGCCATGTTTAAATATTTGAAGGGATGTCATGTTGAGGAGGGAGTGGGCTTGTTTTCTGCTGCTCCAGAGACCAGGACAAGGAGCAATGGATTCAAGCTGCAGGAAAGGGGATTCCACCTGAACCTCAGGAAGAACTTCCTTAACAGTCAGAGCTGTCCAGGAGTGGAATCTGCTGCCGCCTCCATGGAGGGTGGTAGAGTCCCCTCCTTCTTTGGAGGTTTTTAAGCAGAGGCTGGATGGCCGTCTGTTGGAAGTACTTTGATAGTTGTTCCTGCATGGCAGAATGGGGTTGGACTGGATGGCCTCTAGGATGTCATCCAGCTCTATGATTCTATGAACTGTAACCACAATGATATTTGTTGGGGTTTGTTGAAGATCAACTGGCGAAGAAATATGGTTAAGATACTACAATATATGGCCAGTTTGAGAGGTTGAAAGAGCTTGGGAGTGTCACACCTTCTCAGCCACAGAAAACCCCATGGTGGGGTGTCATAAGCCGGAAAGGGCTTGCAGGGACACCACAACAGCAAATATAAAGGAGCTCTGCTAAAGCCAAAGGAAGTGGGATGCCGTTTCAACTTCACACTCCAGGCGTGAAAGGCGGGGCAGGCACCCGGATTTGGCCTCGGGTCATAAAAATGTGCTCTCATGCCTAAACATCCTCTTTCCTCCCTTCGTCAAGGAAGTGGTTTCGACTGCGGAATGCTTTTGTTGTGCTTCAAAGCGTTCTGAAGAAATACATGGTATTTCTCCCCCTCTGGGTGAATTGTGCCATTTGCAAATGAGGCGACAGAAAGTGGACAAGTCCAAAGCTTGGTAAATTACTGTTGTTTTTTTAGCAATCCATTACTTAAGATAGCATTTTTAAAGCTATTGAATGCCAGTGCTCATTACAAAACTTTAAGAAGTAACCTTACTAATTCTATTTGCATAATATATTGGTTCTGTTCCTATAATACATTCGTGTACCAGAAAGCCGTTGTGGAATAGTGGTTTGAGCATTGCATTTGCACTCTGAAGATCAGGGTTCAGTTCTCCACTCCGCCATGGAAACCCACTGGGTGACCTTGGATGCATCACACTCTCTCAGCCCCAGAAAAACCCTGTGATAGGTTCATTTTAGGGTTGCCCAAAGTCAGAAAGAACTTGAAGGCAGACAACCAATGTGCTATGTCAAAAATCCCACTGATTTGCTTGAGATTCGTCTCCAGCGTTCAGCTCTTGAAAACTGATTAATAAAAGAGATATCATATACATTTTTACTTAGATTACTTGTTGCTGATTTGATACTGCGGCTGTTCCTGGCATACTGCTATATTATACTGTTCATTTGGGGGAATCAGGTAGTAGGAACTGATGTGTCCATCATATTCTGGGTTTAAAAAAAAATGAAAATAATTTTTTAAGAGTAACTTGTTGCATTAATTCTTTGCTTTGATTCAGTGGTAGCTCCCATATCAAGTGGCCAATAAATCTATTCTGGTTGTAGTAAGAATTTTTTAAAGGCTCTGTCCAAGGTGCCAAACCTATCAGGAGGCAGAATTCAGTGCCTCTGCAAAGATCTTTCAAGTTCTGACTACAACCCAAAGCAGATTCTCTGTGGTTTGCCCTCCATCTTGAAGCAACCAGTGCTCAACTTGTTTCTTCCTTGATGGCTTAAAAATGCATTTGAATTTTATCAGGGCACGGAGGTCACAAGGAGCAAATAAAAATGAGGAAAGGAAGGGTGGAACCAAGCAGCTCTTTTAAGACTTCCTGCATCCCATTACACTCTAATCCCACCCTAATCCCATTACTTAATCCCTCTTAAATTCCACTATTTAAAGAATGCATTGCTTTGATAACTCAAGACTAACAAGCTAGCAGACCCTTATCATCTTTTACAGCTCTTTGAAGGTTTATGGCCAGTGTTCCCAAATCTCCATCTTCCCATATGCCATTTCACTCTGCTTCCACACCTACAGCCACGGAACTACGACCATGCCTGTGGCTTCAAATACAGGCACACTTCAGTGAACAAAGCCTCTGACAAAGAAGCTTTTTTCTTTTTTAAAAAGTATTTTTATGTGCATCCAGCTCCCCCTTCCTTTTGTCTAGCTGTAAGATTTTTAGCAGCATCAGCATTGCATACACAGTTAAGAAGAGTTGCAGAAACACAGCCTTTTGGTGTTAGATGGGAAGCAGTGCATCTGCAATAAATGATGGATAAAGCATGAGCTAGGAAAGAATGGGATTCGACTGTAGCTAATCCCAGGGCAGCTATGTGTGCCTAGCTACAACAGGCAAGGGGAACAGCAGCTGCCTCCAGAACGCCTTACTGTGCATGCCCGAACAGCTAAAAAAAAAAGGAGATAAGTCTGTCTCACTAGCTCCCCGCAGCATGCTAAAGTGGCATAGATCTATTACAGTTGGCCCTCTACATTTGCTAGGGTGAGGGGTGCAAGACCCCCTGCAAAAGTGGGAAAATTGCAAATATCAAAATGTGTGTATCTGTGAGAAGGGGACAGAGGCATGGTGGGGAGAAGGGGCACCCAGGGTCCCAACCAGGTCAGGGAAAGGAGAAAGAAAAGGGATGTGTCACCATGGTGGCCCTATCGTTCATCCCTCTCACCCATCTCCCTCCTTGGGTATGGGGGGGCACCAGGAGAGGGTTTGTGTTGATGAGAAGTTAGGCTGCGATCCTTCCTTGGCTGGCCAAACGGCTGCTGGTGGAGGAGGAGGAGGAAGACCAGAGGAGGGTTTTTAAAAGGCTGCATGGTCTAATCAGAGCCATCAAGGGGGAAAGTTCCCCTGGAAAAGAAGCACTGAGGTTGGAGGCAAGGGTTGGAGAAGCTTGCAAATAAGGCCATTTCTGCATGAGACTGTTATAGCACTATGATTCCACTTGCAACATCCTATGGAATCCTGGGGTTTGCAGTTTCGGGAGGGGCCGACTGGCCCCTCCCGAAATTGCAAACCCCAGGATTCCACAGGATGTTGAAAGTGGAATCATAGCGCTCTAGCAGGTTAGTGCGGGAATGGCCTATATCTGTGAAAATTAAAGCTAGAATCCTAGATTTGGAAGAGACCACAATGGCCATCAAGTCCAACCCCATTCTGCCCTGTAGGAACAAACACTCAAAGCACCCCCAGCAAATGGCCATCCAGCCTCTGCTTAAAACCCCCCAAAGAAGGAGGAGACTCCACCACACTCCATGGAGGCAGCAGCAGATTCCACTGCCGGACAGCTTTGACCGTCAGGAAGTTCTTCCTGAGGTTCAGGTGGAATCTCTTTTCCTGCACCTTGAATCCATTGCTCCTTGTCCTAGTCTCTGGAGCAGCGGAAAACAAGCTTGCTCCATCTTCAACATGACATCCCTTCCAACATTTAAACATGGCTCTCATGTCCCCTCTTAACCTTCTCTTCTGCAGACTAAACATCCCCAGCTCCCTAAGCCATTTTGGATGCTGTCCTCTGGACATGTTCCAGCTTATCAATATCCTTCCTGAAATGAAGTGCCCAGAACTGGATATGGGATTGTATCTGCCTGTTGGAACTAAACAATCCGAACAGTAGATTTTTCTTCTTTATTTGCATTTGTCTTTTTGTTTGCTTTCTTATAATTCTACTTCTAAAATCCAATTTCAAATATTTTTAGAAATTCAGGCTATCTATTTAGGTAATGGCGGCGCAAGGGTTGGAGAAACTCACAGATAATCAAATCCGTGAAAGTCGAACCCGCAAACGTGGAAGGCAGACTGCAGTTTGCCCCTCCAAATGGCAATCCTAAGAAAAGCAAATACTAGCAAAAGAAAAAGGCATCCCGGGCTACATTTGGGAAGAAGCTTTCTAGAAAGTTGTATTTTCTTATGTATTTTGCTTTTACTTACGCACAACCTATCCAACCTGGTTATTTCAGTTCATATGCACAGATTGTTGATTTTCTCGATGAAATGTTTTCAGTTCTTTGTGTGTGTGTGTGTGTGTGTGTGTGTGTGTGATGCAAGAAATTATCGTTCTTCTTTGCATGTTATTTCTTCCCCTGGTACCATATTTTCTATAAAAGATGTAAAGCTCAGAAATAGCACTACTTCACTAACTTTATTGTGCGCCACCAGTGCATTTAAAACGAAAGCTCATATAAAATGAATCTGTCTTAAAGATACTGCTCCCTTTTCCCTTTTTATCCCAAAAGGGATTAACACAGTCACCTCTTTGAAAGACATCTCATGAAGTTACTCGTAAGAAGCTATTTGTCTTGGCAATGGAAATGCAACTAATCTGGATTTTAAAACTAATACCACACCTGGGAATGATCCTATTTTGGTATCGCACGACTGAACAGTTTGTGTGCGTCTCCACTTTGTCCCCACACTTTCTCTTTGTTATCCTTGTGTGCCATAAAAGTTGATTCTGACTTTTCGGTGATCCTATCAACTAAATTCCCTGTCAAAACCATATCCAACTGTCTCGGCTAGGAATGTGAAAGACGCTTGCAAATTTTCTCGTTGCAGTTCTATGACATCAAGTCAGTTCTGACTTAGGGAAACCATCTCAGAATTTTCTTTTGGCCAGATTTCTTCAGAAGTTTGTCTACCTTCCAATTTGACAGGGGCAATCCTGATTAATCCTCTACCATCCCACTTTTCAGTTGCATCTTAAAATGTCCCAGCTTCTCTCCCCTCCTTCCACTTTCCCCTTCCCCACCCCAGCTTACGCTGCTACAAACTGAGAGCCTTTCTGCACTAGACTCTTATAGTGCTATTATTCCCCTTTCAACCTCCTACGGAATCCTGGGATTTGCAGTTCAGGGAGAGGCATTTAGAATTCTCAGCCAAAGAGCTCTGGCCTCAGTGAACTAGAAACTCCAGAATTCCACAGGAGGTCGAAAGTAGAATAATAGCACTATTGCAGTGTAGTGCAGAAAGGCCCTGAGTTCAAAGTGCAAAGTGCATAACCCACACTCCACAAAACTCACTCTGAGGTAGGTGGTAATCTATTCCATGGACAAGCATGAGTCACACAGCACGTTTCAACAGAAGTTGCCAAAACAGCAGGATACACATATAGCATGCATCTGTCATAGGTTTATCAATACAGTTCTCCCCCCCCATTCACTAGGGTTAGGGGCACAGGACCCCCGTGAAAGTGGGAAAACTGTGAATAACCCTAGGCCTTCCCAAACCATAATTAATACACAAAAAAGTATGATCACCATATTCAGCCCACCCTGGATTCCTTTGAAGCATTGGAGTTCCTTCCCAAGGCAGAAGTGGGGGGCCAGGGGGCTTACAGCCCCCTCCCCTGCTGCCCCACACCATTTTTAAGAGGGACTTACGAGCCTCTGTCACAGTTTCTCAGCCTCACAAGGCTTGCAGTCTCTGTTAAAAATGGCCTTGGGAGGCAGCAAATAATCCATGAACAATCAAATCTGCAAAAGTGAAACCCCCAAATGCAGAGGGCTGACTGTACAAGCATTCATTGGTCATAGTTATAAGTCCTATTTTGTCTCTAACCGCCCCTTTCTACTTTGCCAGGTTGGTGCCTCCACATCACCTGTTGACTTATGGTGACCCCATGAATTTCACAGGGTTTTCCGACACAATGAAGATTCAGAGATGGTTTTCCAGTTCCTTCCTCCAAAATATAGCCTACAGCACCTGGCATTCATTGGCAGTCTACCATCCAAGTGCTCACCAGGGCTGATCCTGCTTAACCTCCCAAAGCAGACAGGATCTGGTGTCTCTTTAAGGCATCTCCTCCCAAATTCCCTTTGTGAGATTATGTACCTCTCGAGAAGGCACTTCTAGCAGTGCCTCTCTGCCTTGCTGCTTCTCAGGCCATTTCCGCACTAGACTGTTATGGTGCTTTTATTCCACTTTCAGCATCCGATGGAATCCTGGGGTTTGCAGTTTAGGGAGGGGCCTCAAAGGATTCCATAGGATGTTGAAAGTGGAATAATAGCACTATAACAGTCTAGTGCGGAAACGGCCTAATTCCTTCACAGTTTTATCACCCCTTTGGGGTGGATTGAGTCAAAACATTTCCCCATCTCGGTTGCCAAGACGGCTGCTCTGGGTTATTTTCCACGCAGCTGTCAAAAGAGTCTGAGACTGTCTTGTGCATTATCTCAGGGTGCGTAAGACGTCAGCCCCTTATGGAAAAGGAAAGAGTTGTGAAAGCACTTATGTAAACCTTTCCTTTTAAAAGCATGCCAAAATGCCAGTCTTAAAGAAGGAACAGCTTTTGACAACAACAAAAAAAGAAAGAAAGAAAGAAAGAAAGAAAGAAAGAAAGAAAGAAAGAAAGAAAGAAAGGAAGGAAGGGAACAGCTTGTGTAGCAAATCCCCATGTAGGTATTCCTATTAAAACAACCAAGTCTACATTCTTGTTTTCAAAAGAGGACAGGAAAGATTTGTTCTCTGCTGCTGCTTTAAAGGCTAATGGTAAAGCTGCACTTATGCTACAATTGCTTAAAGGCAGAGGATTCAGCAACAGGCAAATTCTCTTAGCCTTCTTTTTGATTTGGTTTGGGGGTTTTTTCTCCCAAGAAGGAATATTTCTAGTCCTTGTACAGTGATCTCCCCGTATTTGCCAGGGATAGGGGTGCAGGATAGCCAAGAAAGTGGAAAAATCGCGAATGACAATGTGTGTGTGCATGATCGCAGGACAAGGACTGCAGTGGGGAGAACAGACACCTGGGGTCCAAACCAGGTCAGGGAAAGGAGAGGGAAAGGGGTGGTTGGCATCGTGGCCCTACACTTCCTTGGGTGTGTATGGGGAATTGGGAGAGGGTTTGCGGTGCTGCGATCCCTCCTTAGCTGGCCAAGCAGCGACTGGTGGTGGTGGAGGAGGAGGACTAGAGAGAGGAAGGTTTTTAAAGGGCTGCACAGCTGGAACAGAGCCACTGAGCAGGAAGGTTCTCCCAAAAAGATGCACCTGAGATGGGAGGGTGGGGTTGGAGAAACCCACAAATAATCATCACATCCATGAAAGTAAAACCAGCAAATGTGGAGGGCCAATTTTATTTGCAAAGCAGCCAGTATCATTAGAAAATGTGTTCCTCTGCTCAATAGGATAATCTATATCACATGTGTCAAACACAGGGCCCGCAGGCCATATCTGGCCCACCAGGCCATTTCACGTGGCCCCGTGCCTCTCTTGCAGCTGTGACACTCCCCCTGCCCGGCGAGCCCAGTCCCCACATTGCAGGCCCCTGGCTGTTGGTATTCTGAAGAAGGGCCCAGCAGCCAGCACTCAGAATCTGCTTCTACTTCTGACTGCTCCTCTGTCCAACTCTTGCAAGCCACAAGGCAATGCTCTGACGACGAGACTTGGACAGAGGAGCAATCAGAAATAGAAGTAGATCACACATGCTGGCTGCTGGGCACCACTTCAGAATACCGGCAGCTGGGGGCCTGCAATGTGGAGATCAGAATCACCAGGTACAGAGAGGGTCTGGGGGGCTGAAAGAGGCATACTTTGGATATACTGACCAATTCTATGTCACTTTACAGAGGTATAGGGACCATAAACTACAATCAAATAACCCCAAAATGCCCAATAATAGAAAAGTTGATGCAGAGGGAAGGCAATTTAAAAACCAGTAATAATTGAATGCAGAGCTAATTATTTAATATGATAAAAGAGTAGATACGTTTACATAGCCTTATAGATACAACCAGCCCTTGGAGGCCAACCATTATCCTGATGCGGCCCAAGATGAAATTGAGTTCCTGATCTATATCTTTCCTCTAAGGATGGCATGGCATGGAGGTGATTTGCAAATTTGCAGAAAAGCCTGTTGGCTAGCACTTGTGAAATCACTAACCCATTCAATCCTTAAAAGAATGAGCTGGGGAAAACTCCTGGGGAAAAAATTGCAAATATTTCTGCAATTTTTTTATTTTAAAAGAAACAGTAAATGATGGCTAATGGATGAAGGTACGCATGCCGCTTAAGTTTCTCACACTCACACATGTGTATGCTTGTAAAATTTCATGTGCCTACTACAAGTAGGGAGAGACACAGAGCTGAATTCATTTTCAGCTCAAGAGAATCCAGGACTCTCCTGTGAGCTATGAAGCAAGCACAGGTAAAGAATCTTCTCCTTGAATGTTATTCCTCCTTTCGGTTAAAGTGAAGAATTAATATCTTCTGCTCTCACAAAACAAAGATGGAGCCCAAATCCAATTTCTAGTGAGCCCCAAGAGTGATTTCCTTGCACCGTGCATTTCACTTGGCTGCTGTAGCTAGATTTAGGCACTATTTATGAGCAGGGAAAACCCATCCTCTGGGTACATCTTCAGCCAAAATGCTGGTTCCAACCACCTCTACCACTGGATGTAATACAAAGAACCTCAGCTCCTTTTTGGTGGTGGGCCTACATTTGTGGAATTCTACCACTTGGGGGATAGTCATGTGAATACGTCCCTGTCGGTGGAGCAGTGAAGGCACTTTGAATTTGCAAGGGCCATCTGAGAAGAGGTACCCCAGTCCCCATATAGCTCTGGGTAGCTTCAATAAAGTCCAGAACAAAGCCAGTTACCAGAGGAATTGGTGCATGATGCACCAAGCCATAATAAGTTCAGGAAGTGCTGTTTGCACATTTTCCCCAAAGGTGTCAATGGAAATGCAAATAGCTGCTGAGGAGCATATGGTCAGAGAGAAAGAGTTAAGCTTCCCCTCTCCTTACCAGTAGCTATTATATTTGCATAAACAAGACATGCTCCTGTTAAGTGCATTGACAGAATTAAAAGCCAGGCTTCATTTAGTTTCCGTCATCCTGGACTTTGCAAATAAGCCACTCCAGAGAAGCGGAAGGAATTTGCCTGTGGGCAAGACAACCAACCACCAGCCCATTGGAGTTGATCTAAATAGTTGCCTGTATGGAAATGTCAAAGCTTACGTCCACCAGCAGAAAAATTCCCACTAAAAGCCAGTTGAAACCAGCTTCCACCTCTGCCCCAAACCTGGCGGCCACCAAATGTTTTGTACGACAACTAAGTAGCAATGGATACATACATGCTCATTTTGCAAATGAGGTGTGTGTGCTGTGAACTCTCGTATCTGTACCTGTATTTTTTTTTAATTGCACATTCCTGTCTGGGGAAACTCACAGCAACTTTGTGTTTGCTTCTTTCTCAAAAGGTGGCCATGCCCGTCTCTCCTTGTTTTTCAACTTTCACTAAAACCCTTTTTGTTTTCCAAAGCTTTTGGAATTTTAGTTTATTTAGTTTAGCAGTCTTGTGTATTTTGGTTACATGTGTTTGTTGGGCTTGTTTTGTTTAAATCTTTTTACTCACAAGAAAATATTACCAAAACTGGCTTTTCAGCTGTACATTGTACTAACTTACATATATTTCGATAGCTACAGAAAAAATTCCATTAACAAAGCTAAACTAGTATCAAATAGCGCATCAGAACTGAAATTTTCTTATCCAGTTTTCCCAGTTCATTATAACTGGCTATGTACAGATAAATTATTAACTACCTTAAAATAGTAAAGTAAAATAAAATAATATATATATGTGTGTGTGTGTGTGTGTGTGTGTGTATACTCATCATCTCTCAATTTGTATTCATAATCAGTTCCTACCTCCTACAGGTTTTTGTTTATTTGGCGTATCATGTAAGTGTTCCCAAATTTGCATTGCTTTGTTTTTGTAGCTGTATTTGGAAAACTTGCTGTACAAATTGTACCTTCTTTGTATCGGTATCTTTCCTTCCCACGCGTGCCTCTATTCGGTTGGTATGCCTTTGGCAGGGCTCCCTGTCTTTTAAAAATAGTTTTATTCCATGAAATGTCACGTACCTTGATGGCATTATATGAATAGGGGAGGAGAATACTGCTAGGCTCACAAACTAGTGCCAAAGGAACTAGACAAGATCCAGAAGTGTAAAGATGTGTTACTGAATACAAAAATTAGGATTCCCTGTGCAATTGTATTTCAATTTCTACATTTGGTTGTGAAAGCTGGACAGTGAAGAAAGCTGATAGGAAGAAAACCAACTCCTTTGAAATGTGCTTCTGGAGAAGTATTTTATGAATACCCTGGGTTGCTAAAAAGACAAATGAATGGGTCCGAGAGCAAATCAAGCCTGAACCCTCCCTAGAAGCCAAGATGACTAAACTGAGGCTGTCGTACTTTGGCCACATCATGAGAAGACATTATATAAAAAAAAGACAATGATGCTTGGTTAGGCAGAAGGCAGTAGGAAAATAAGAAGACCCCCATTACAGATGAATAGATTCAATCAGAGAAGACACAGCTTCCTATGTTCCTGAATGTTCTTCTATATTATGCTCCTTTCACTTCAGTGGGAATAGAGTGTGCTATTTAATGCTTCAAAATAGGACAATCCAACTCTCATAAATAAATGGGTACCTCCTACCCTCTCCGAATGTCTCCTTTTAGCAGGAATAGTCACTATTAATCCATCAACCCATTTTTTTCCCAGCGGCTTTTAAAATGTCCCAGTTTCTCTCCTCCTTTCCCCTCAGCTTAGGTCAATTACCACAAAATGAGTTCAAACTGCAAAAAGTAATTTGTATTCTATTAACTCAGCAGAGGGGGAGAGGAGAAGAAGGAAAGAGCCTTGTCCTTCCCAACAGGCTCAGGCAAAAGCAAACCGCTGCAGCCTCTCTTAGCCGGTGTGTTCTTCTTCATCAATGACTTTTGCCATCTTGACCATATTCTACTATTGGCTGGCCCACATGCATCCCAGCTTTCTTTTCTGAAAATAGCTGGAGGGCTATTTTTGTAGGAAACCTGCACCACCAACAAGGAGATCTCATTCACACGCATATACATGTTCTAGCATTGCCCAGATCTCAGTGTCTATAGGTTACCTCCCAGTAGAGGATGAAGCTGCAAATTCCCCAGATTTGGGAGGCTCAGCTCCTGGCAAGAGGAAAAATCTGTGTGGAAATCCACAGCTTAGCTCAGAGCTTTCCAAACTGTGTGTTGTGGCACGTTAGTGTGTTGGCTGCAGTGTGTTAGTGTGTTGTGCAAACATAATGGATGAAGTAGCTGCCTCTCCCATCACCACTGCAGCTGCCCGGGCCGAGGAAGACCCCAATGAGGCTAGGGTGGAAGGGCCACCTCCATTTACCGAATTACTTACTGATTTTCTGTGTCGCAAAATGATGCAAGCCTAAAGAGTGTGTCGCCAACATGAAAAGTTTGGAAAGCTCTGACTTAGCTAGTAGTTTAGCTGCAATTCGCTAGGCTTAAGTGATTCACTGCTGCAACTTGCAAAGACCTTCCAGGAGGTCTGTGTGTTTACCTTGTTAGCTTCCTCGTTCCTGCCTAGGTCTTAGAATCACAGCATCATAGAAACAGAGTTGGAAGAGACCACAATGGCCATTGAGTCCAACCCCTGCCATGCAGGAACAAACACTCAAAGTACCCCCAGCAAATGGCCATCCGGTCTCTCCTTAAAAACCTCCAAAGAAGGAGACTCCACCACACTCTGAGGCAGCATCTTCCACTGCCAGACAGCTCTGACCATCAGGAAGTTCTTCCTGAGGTTTAGGTTAAATCTGTTTTCCTGTCATTTGAATCCATTGCTCCATATCCTAGTTTCTGGAGCAGCAGAAAACAAACTTGCTCCATCTTCAACATGACATCCCTTCAAATGTTTAAACATAGCTTTCATGTCTCCTCTTAACCTTCTTTTTGTCCGGCTAAACATCCCCAGCTCCCTAAGCCTCTCCTTATAGGGCACGGTGTCCAAACCTTTCACCATTTTGGTCGTCCTCCTCTGGTACTGTGGTATGTCTACACTGCATCCACCTACTAGCTGGATTAAATGCTCTCTATCCTGCCTCCCCAAGCAGGTGAGCAACTGTGGCTGATGCTTCACACATAACAATGCCATCACCAGGAGTATTGGCTCTGAGAACTCAGGACTTGGAACTATCTTGGACTGATGACTCTAATGCACACTTTCCTCCTTATTCTTGACATGCCAGTCTTCTCCACACCCAACTAGGCTTGCAATTTCATTTCTTTCTGAAACCACCATGCAAATCATGCGGCACGAACAGCTTCTGTGCAAAACTAGCAGTGCTCAGGAAAGCCACTCAAAAATACTACTAGGCTTGGGAACACGGTGGACAAATCATCCATGCAGCTCCCTTCTGGTGTAATCATGCAGCCAGCATGGATACTGGGAATTGTAGTCCAAGAACTGAATTTTTCCAAGCTCTGCCAACATTGCATCTGAAAACTGTTTTTGCTCCCAGGCAAGACTCATTAGCTCTTGTTTTTGGTGATTTTATCCAAAACAGTCATCTGTTATGGCAAAGAAAACAGCATTCAGATTTTTTCTTAACCCAGATGCACATTCCACAGACTTTTTCCCCCCATTGCTAAAGACTACAAACATTTTAAATCAGAGGAAAGAAAGCTCATGTTGTGTTAACAAATACATGCACCTTCCACTCAGTACACATCTCATTGAACTGAATTGTAGTGGCTAGTTTCAAGCTCCTTCTACACTGCACAGTTTTAGCACGATAATACCACTGGGACATTTGAAAAGCCGCTGAAAAAGCAGGATGGAAGAGGATTAACTAATTTGCCCTTGTCAGATTAGGACAACCAGAGGTTATGTAGACCCATTAAGAGTCAAATGGCAAGACAACTCATCAGAAACTCCCATAGAGTTAATGAACAGCTGAGACTAACAACAGGATTTAAAGCAATATTTGGCAAATGCTTTGTGAAGGATGTTTTCATTGCTTTCTCCCAGACACTGCTTCCTTCAGCTGCTTTTTATTTTTCACCGCTCTGTATCGTTGGAGTTTTCACTTTGCTTGAAAGACTGCCTAGCCCTTGTTTACATCTTGGGTCCATAAACTGAGTCCAGCATTAAAATTCCACGAGATCAGCTTTCATGTTCAAGAAAGCAGCCTCAGCCCAGAACAAATTCACACATGCCCCGCCTTGTTTTACATCTCATACAGCTTATTAAATTCCACATTTCTTCCGAAAGTCTGGTTTGGGGTGGAGGAGAGAACAAAACGCAAGAGAGAAATGGAAAAGAATATCTGAAACCAAAAGCCAGCACGGTTTGAGTGTTGGATTATGATTCTGAAGACCAGAGTTCAAATCCTTGCTCAGCCATGGAAAACCACTGGGTGACCTTGGACAAGCCACACTCTCTCAGCCTCAGAGGAAGGCCAAGGCAGATCTCCTCAGAAGAAATCTTGCAAAGAAGTCGTTCCCAAACTTTGGTCCTCCAGTTGCTTTGGACATCAGCTCCCGGACGTCCCAGCCAGCTTGGCCAACAGTCAAGAAGTCTTGGAGGTGAAGTCCAAAACATCTGGAAGCATGTTTAGGAAACACTTTGCCTAGCCTATGGTTGCCAGAACTCAGCGTTCTCTTGAAGGCACATAGAAAGAACAGCCAGAAGCTGAAAAAGACGACTCTGTTAAAACATCTGCTTCTACACACTGCTTCAATTGCTAGAACACAAAAGGAAAGGAGGGGAAAAAATTCAATTTAAGATGAACAAATTTTTAGTGTGCACTTTTGTAGATTGCCAGATTATTCTTCCCCTCTTTCTCTTTTAATATGAATTTCTGTAGATTTGCCAAATAAAATTCTTCCTCTCATTCTCTTTGTTTTGCACTGAAACTGATTTGGGCAAATTAAAAAAAATTAATTGAGGGGAATAGTGATTTCCTTGTCTTCAAGTTGGCTGTCAATTTAGGGCGGCCCCGTAAATTTCAGAGGCTTCTCTAAGGCAAAGAATCTTCAGAGGTGGTTTTGCCAGTTCTCTCCTCTGGAAAATAGCTCACAGCACCTGGGAATTCATTGCTGCTGTGTTGCAAAACCAACAGAGATTCTTGTGGGACCTTAAAGACAAACAAGTCTTATTTGTTTGTGGATCTGAGCCCACTTTATTCAAGAAAGTGGGCTGAATTAAAAATAAAAAGATTTTCCCACTTCTAGCTTTTAAGATACTGGTACAACTCCTTGTTTTGCTACAACAAAGCCAGATATTTCTAAAAATGCTGGAATGCAATCTTTCCAAAGTTATTTGCAAGCTGGGAAGAACTCCCTTCATCCAAAAAGTAACTTTTTTTAAAAAAGGAAGACGCAACCTACCTTTTTTCGAAGCCGCACTTGTCCCGTAATGATGGCCACGGCGTACATTTTGAGGACCAAAAACGTGCCAAAGAAGACGAAAGAGGCGAAGGCTTCATTCTCCATCCTATTTAGTTTTTACTGAAAGGAGTGGAGGGGATCTTTCTCTTTCCTTAAACAGTCTGAAGCTTGTTTCCTTAAGAGGGCTGAACGGTGGATGATATAATCTGGCAATAAAAAAAAGGGGGTTGGATTAAGGGCAGATCTGGGTGATTAATGTTCAAAGCAACCCCCACCAGCTGGAGTTCCTCATCCAGCACAATTGGAGGCATGTTCTCTTAAAGTCCTATGATGCTTACTGGGACTTACTGCCAGAAAAGGGAGCAAATAGAGAAGTCCAAAACAAAGAGGGATGGAATACTTAGCATTGTGCTCTTCCTCTTCCCTTTCAAGACTGGAAAAAAATAATTAAAAATTGCAAGATGTGCTAAAAACCTCAGCATTCTCCAGAACCTCTCCAGGGTTCCTCAAGACAGAAAGCAATCTTGAGCAAGTTCCTTCCAGATTCGACATGACCCATGTTTGACACTTCCGAATTTCCTCTGCAGGGCTTTGCGTGGCACTGAGCGAAGGGTGGCATTTCACAGTTCACAGCAAGGCCAACAGGCATTCCTCTGCTGCTCGCTGCAGAAGGCACGCAATGCTGTTGAACCATCATTCCCAACCTGGCATCCATCCAGCAGTATTGTACAGTCCTCCCTCCATGTTCATGGGTTTGACCTTCACAAATTTGTGATTCGGATGTGTGTGTGCATCTCTCTGCCCACACAACCATTCTCCTCCTCCCATTCCCTGGTGGAACAGTGCTTAAATGTTGGTACTGCAGCCACAAGGTTGCAAGTTCGATCCTGCTGCGCTCCAGGTTGACTCAGCCTTCCACCCCCAATGGTTGGTAAAATGAGAACCCATTTTGTTGGGGGCAGTTAGCTAAAATGCATTGTAAACCACTTAGGGAGTGCTTAGCACGACAAGCGGTATAGAAATGTAACTGCTATTGCTAGATGTAACCATTATTGTGTTTTGCTGGGCATGGAGAAGAGAGGCAAGCACGGTCAGGAAAAAGGCAAAGGAATGCGGGGGAGGCATGTGTGTACATTCTCCCCTCTGGAGCTCCCCGCTCTTTTTCCCTTGCATTTGGCCCTGGTGGGAGACACACAGTGAGATAAAACACAAAGGAATACCGGGGGGGGGGGCTTGTGTGAGGCTTCTTTTTCCCCTCCAGAGCTCTCATTCCCATGCATTTTGCCCCAATATGGAGAATGCATGCTGAGGCAAAACACAAGAAAATTGGGGGTGTTACCCTGAAAATTGGGGGTATCTTGAGGACACCCAAACCAGGCTTCAAAAATTAAGGAATTAGCTGAGCTACCCAGCAAAACTTACGAGAAGTCAGGGCAATGGATCTTCAACCCTATGTCTACAGGGTCAGAACCACGCAAGAGTCAGAGGAACGATCTAAAAGGTTTTATTAGAACAAAACTAACAGAGGGAGTCACATACACACATTATCAAATATTATTGTAATCTTACAAAGGCTACAGTTTGAAATAAGTGACCAAGTGGGAGAGAGGGCATACGGACCTTAGTCTAGACGTCCTGGGAGAAGAAGAAGATTAGCGCAGGCTCGGTGTAAAGCACCAAGGGGAGGCTGGATCCCGGGCTGGACGGACGGTAGCAGCGGGATCTTGCGGAGGAGTAGGGACGTGAGTCATGTTTGGCTCTCAGTGGTGTCTGAGAGGCTTGTATGGGAGGCTTTGGTAGCAGCGAAACGGGTCCTTCTGTCCGGTCTAGGAGGCTCTCCAAAGAGGCTCTAAAAGTGGGGAGTTTTATAGCCAATTTCTGTCCTCAGACCAGGTATCGGCTAGCAAAGTATCATTGGCGATAAGTGCAACAGGCATTAAGTGCAGAATATAATGTTAGCCAAATATCACGACCCCTCCTTGGTATTGTTTCTTACTGGGAAGTTCAGGTGCGTGATAGGTTTAAAATTCCAAATTGATAGGCTTTGATCGGCTGGCTTTGCACAGTTTATCAACGTAGCTTGGGGCTGTGACAGTGTCCAGGAGCGAGTCTATTGTGTCTGCCTAGAGATACGTGACTCGGAACAATTGGTCAGTCTTTTAGTCTAAAGGACGTTGTCTACGTCCCCATACAGCAGAGAGAGACAGTATTGTTTTTAGGGATTTCCCATTCAACACCAATTTTGTTTTTAGCTGCAACTGACCTTTGCTAACCAATATCCAGGTCGGGGGAGCCAAGCCAATTTTAGGGGTCCTCTCTTAAGATTACTCTGGGGTGTAACAGGGGAGCCTGGGAAGGGAAAGGGAAGGGGAGCATGGGGGGGTTATTTGTGGTTTTTCCACTTTTGTGAAAGTTCTGCACCCCGAACTCTTGCAAAAGTGGAAGGATGTCCATGTACATCATTGTCTTGGGCAAAATGGAAGGACCACTGTACTAAAAATTCCCATCATCCCCAGCCACCCTGGTCAATGGGCTTTGCAGTACAGGGGAACTGAAGGTCACCAAGATGGCAAAAAGCTGCTTTCGAAACACAACCATTTCCAGCCATTACCCAAACGAGTAGCCCAGCTTTCTCCAGTCAGGTCTCTTGCAAATGTAGCAAGATCTGGTTTGGAAAGGCTGCAGTGGACACCGAAGCCATTGGGAGCTTTGCAAAGGCTTCATCTTTGTCAAAAAACATTTGACACCAAGAGCTCTGCATGTGAGAAAACAATGCACCAGAGATGGGAAGGAGGAGGAGCTGAGAGAAGGTACTGGGTGCCAGTTTCAAATGCCAAAATCCTGACTTGTGTCATCATGTTTTGATCACATAGCCGGAGTTTGCTTTAATAAGGAGACTCAGAAGGCACTTTGGTTGGGTGAGTAGATGGTATGTCAAATATGTGAGCCTCTCCTCATCCCTGAGAGGGTTCACTTGAAGACTGAGGATTTCATATAATCATAGAGTTGGAAGGGACCCCAGGGGCCATCCAGTCCAACTCCCTGACATGCAGGAACCCACATCAAAGCACTCTCCACAGACAGCCATCCTGCCTCTGCTTAAAAACTTCCAGAGAAGGAGGAGACTCCACCACACTCCACTGAGGCAGCAGATTCCACTGCCAAGCAGCTCTGACCTCCAGGAAGTTCCTCCTAAGGTTCAAATGGAATCTCTTTTCCTGCAGCCTGAATCCATTGCTCCTTGTCTTGGTCTCTGGAGCATCAGAAAACAAGCTTTCTCCATTTTCAACATGACCTCCTTTCACATATTTAAACATGACTATCATGTCCCCTCTTAACATTCTCTTCTGCAGACTAAACCTTCCTAAGCTGCTCTTCATAGGCGTCATGGCTTCCAGACCCTTCACCATTTTGGTCGCCCTCCTCTGGACACATTCCAGTTTGTCAATGTCCTTCTTGAATTGAGGTGCCCAGAACTGGATACAGGATTATTCCAGATGAGGCCTGACCAAAGCAGAATACAGTGGTACCATTACCTCCCTTGATCTAGACATCATACTCCTATTGATGCAACCAATTGCATTGGCTTTCTTGGTTGCCGCATCACACTGCTGACTCATGTTCAGCTTGTGGTCCACCAAGACTCCTGGATCCCTTACACACATTCACATTTCTTGACACCAGAGATCACACAACACCCCAAGTTCCCATAAAACTGGTCAAGACCACAGTAAGCAGCTTAACAAAAGACTTGTACAAGGTGGGGTGGGGAGTCAGTTTTCTGGAGGAATCTATGGACTGCCCCAAAACCAAGAAGTGTCCAGAAGACCAGAAGTAGCTTAAGACTTAAACAGTGTTGGGGATCCCTGAATCTAGCACACTGGGTTCTCAAATTTTTGGTCCTCCGTATTTTCGGACTTCAGCTTCCAGAATTCTTGATCTTTGGCCACATGGGCTAGGACTTCTGGGATTTTTCCCAAACATCTTCAGAACAAACAATTGATGGTGCCCACTTGAGTGCATGCCTTGAACTGCAGTCCCCAAAGTATCCAGAAAAATGTGCAAAATGTTGACTTACAGCAACCTCTGAAATTTCATTTAAAATGCTTCAAAAGGAAATATGACTGTTTAAAAATAATGTTTGGGTCTGGGGGCCAAGCATCATAGGAAGTTTGAGCTCCATGAACTCCACTGTCCTGGGCAAATGGAAGCACAGTTTTCTTAGACAAGGAACGCTCCAAAGTGGTTTCGCAATTGTCTTCCTCCAAAATACAGCTGTCTCCCATCCAAATCCTAACCAAGGCTCACCCTGCATAGATTCCAAGATAAGCAAGGATCTGGATCCAGAGAATACACTTACTAAAATATCCTGATTTAATCCTGTTCTCAGGTGCCTTGGGAACCTCCAGGGTTGTAGCCGAACGCTCTCTGGGTCTACTCTAGCTTGCAGTAGTCAATAGGGTTGGACTTTTCAAACATGACTTTGCTGTCTTTGCTGCGCCCTTGCTATCAAAACTTACAGCTAATTACAGCATGGAATTTAATGCATTGCTTCCAGCTGTGCTCTGAACGCCCACAGAATGGGACTAAATCCTCAGATAAGTGCAAGAGTAACTCACCAAAACAGCCTGAAGAGAATGAACCAGAAGGGACAGCCATGTATGAGAGAGGTCAGAATATAAGGGTTTGTTCCCAGAATATATTGTTTTCCTCAAGGAAGATATCTGCAGGTTGCAACAGTTTGAAAAACACTGCTCTGGCTCCACATTTTCTTTTTGACAAAAAAAAAAAAAAAAACCAGCCAAGGAGAGGAATGCTAATTTGTTTTTCAAATTATTCCTCCAATGACGCATCCAAGAAGAAAGACACAATGGGTAAGGAAAGATCCAGAGAGAACTGCATTCCTATCACCGGAAATATGGAAAGGGGAAAGTCTCCGGAATCTCACCCTGTACTTCAACACCTACCACTGGAGCCAAGAAAAGAGAGAACGGGGTGTGATGAGTCCTGGTTCCATCCAAAAGCTCCTCCAACTCCTCAACCTAGAACAGAACTGAAGGACTCCCCAGGGACCTCTTATTTAAGGATGGGAAGCGGTCACATCATCCTCCCCAACAGCCAATCAGAAGCAGCGGGAGGAGCATGGGGAGGAAAGTTTCCCACTATTTTCATACCTAGTCCTTGGACATTTCAGCCCTACATTATTATAGTGCTATTATTCCACTTTCAACCTCCTGTGGAATTCTGGGATTTGTAGTTTACTGAGGCCAAAGAGCTCCCTAGCTGAGAATTTAAAATACTCCTCTCTAAACTGGAAACCCCAGGATTACATAGAAGATTGAAAGTGGAGTAATAGCACTATAGCAATCTAGTGCAGAAAAGGCCCTTATATGGGGTGACTTATTAGTGAATTAAAACAACTCAAATATTTGGGGTGCACAGGGGAGGGAGGGGAGGGGAGGGGAGGGGAGGGGCCCCCTCTAAGTTCCCTTCAGGGGTATATTTAGGGCAGGCATTGAAATAAGAGCATTGCCCCCCCATAGTAAGTATTCTGTTCCCCAATGAAATTTTCCTCCAGTCCCCAAACGTCGGGCACAGGAGGGGAAGAGTCTTGTCCTTCCCAGAAGCCTTGGGCAAAAGCAAAGAACTACAGCTTCTCTTATCTCAGGGGTGTCAAACTTAATTGCATCTACTCCTTTATCATATAAAATAATTGCCTCTGCATTCATTTATGACCGGTTTTAGTAATAACTAGCTCTGAAACTAGGGAAAAATAATGGCAAGCAGATATTCAAGTGTACAACTATTGTACAATTTATTGAAAAATGGGTTTTGAAAACAGAAAGGTTGGGGGGGGTTAATCATCAAACAAATATTACCAAGCACTATGTACTACATGAACTTTGTTTAACTTTTTGGTCCCGGTTGAGACGGGCAGAACAAATAATTGTGCTCTGATCTAATGTGCAGTTCGTGGCATATGAAGTTGATAAGGTGTACATTCTTGGATATTTTGGGGCTATTTGATTGTAATTTATGATCCCTATACCTCTGTAAAGTGACATAGAATTGGTCAGTATATCCAAAATGTCCCACTTTCTGCTCTCCAGCCCCACTCTGTGCCTCTTTCTGCCCCCCTTTGGCTCTTTCTGCCCCCCTGCCCTCTCTGTTCCTGGTGAGCTTGATCCTCACATTGTGGCCCCCCGGCTGACAGTATTCTGCCAACACTTGTAAGCTACTTCTACTTCTGACTGCTCCTCTGTCCAAGGCCCTTTTCGCAGCGCCGGTGCTTGCGTGACGGAGGAGGGTGGCTCGCGCGACAACCCTCTCCCGAAACGCCGCCACTTCCCCCCGCCTCCTTACTGCGCCTGGCGTCTTTTCCCGCGACGGGTGCTCTTCAGCCACGCCCCCAGCTTCCGCAGCACTCCCTGGGAGCTGTAGGTGGCGCTGGGGGCGGAAGCGGGGAGGAAGCGCGGCAGGCTCACCTGCGATGGCGCTCCGCACTCCGGTAAGTGCGAGGCGCCGCCGGGAGCCTTGAGCGAGCGCCATTTATTTTCGGTTCCAGCCGAAAATAAAAAAATACACATTCGCGCAGCGTCAGCCCTGTGAGCGCCACGGAAGTGGGAGTGCGTCGTGCAGAGAGACACTCCCACTCCCGCGAGGCTCAGGGGGCTCTCGCGTGACAGAAAGCCCATGCGAAAAGGGCCCAAGTCTTGCCATGGGTTACCATGGCAAGACCCTGCGCAGCTCCTTGCACAGAGGAGCAGTCAGAAGTAGAAGTAGATTGCGAGTGCTAGCTGCTGGGCCCCTCTTCAGAATATCAGCAGCCAGGGCCCAGGGAGAGTGCCGTAGCTGCAGGAGAGGTACGAGGGCCACATGAAATGCCTGGCGGGCCAGATTCGGCACGCAGGCCTTGTGTTTGACACATGCGTCCTATCTTGTGCGTTCTTCCTCATTAACAATTTTTGCCATCTGGGTCACACTTCTAATGCTGCTTGGACACACGCATCCCAGTCTTCATCTGTGAAACGTTGCAGGGTACAAGATAAGCCACACTGAATTCAATGAAGTAAGTACAGGGCTTTAGCACCCTCCGGCTATGATTCCACCCTCTCTTTTCTGCAACCCGGCCTCAATCAACTTGAGGGAACTTGTTTCCCGGTAGACATCTAGAGGATCGTGTTGCTAGTGTGTGCTTCCAAAGGGATATCTTCCGGTTAACGTCACGCTGGGGTGAACGCACAAGTGATTCAGTTAATTGTTTGGATTTATTAGATAGGATCTGCGGTGACTTCTGGAACGGATGACGACAACCTAAACTTTCTCCTAGCTATGTGTCTTGAGGACATGCTTCCTTGTGCTCATGCCTGATCATCCACCATTGAGCTACAGTTCTTATCTTTTTAATTATAGCTTTGTTTGTGGTGTAGCAATAAGGTCAGGAGCTCAACTTGACAGTCCCCTTAGCCGCATCCCCCAGAGAGAGACCAGAAATGCTGGCAGCCACATCGGTCCACATCAATAAAGTGGTTCTTGAAGTTGTGGTTTCCACCCAGAGCAGGCCTTCTGTAAAGCTCATGGAGATTAATTGCACTCTGATCCCACTTGAACTGCCGCGGGTCCATCCAAGGGAATCCTGGGATCTGTAGTAACAGGAGGAATTTAAAATTCACTGTCAGAATGTCCTAGTGCTTCATTCTCATTGTTGAGTGCCTCCAGGACATTTCCAACTTAGGATGACCCTAAAGCAAACTTTATCATGAGGTTTTCTTGGCAGGATTTGTTGGGGGGGAGGGTACAATTGGTCTCCTCTGAGGCTGAGACAGTGTGAGTTGCCCCAGGTTGGGTTTCCTTGGCTGAGCAGGAATTTGAACCCAGAGTTCAAACTCCCAGAGTTGAAGTCATGCACTCATATCATATCATCATCATCATCATTATCATTGTCATCATCTTTATTTCTACCCCACTTTTCTTCTTGAGAAAACTTAAAAAGCCATCATACTGACTCACACTGAAAATATGTGATCAGATTTCAGATGTTTCCTTTCCTGATTTGAGATGCTGATATATAGAGATGACTGTAAATACAAATAAATTTAAAAAAATTCATCACAGGAGATTTGTCATTTCCTACCTTTGAAGCTCAGAGAGTGTGACTTGCCCAAAATGAGGTCTAACCAATGCAGAATTTACCACTCTATTCTGTGTTGGTCAGACCTCATCTGGAATCCTGTGTCCAGTTCTGGGCACCTCAATTCAGGAAGGATATTGACAAGCTGGAGCGTGTCCAGAGGAGGGCAACCAAAATGGTGAAGGGTCTGGAAACTATGAAGCCCTATGAAGATAGACTTAGAGAGCTGGGTATGTTTAGTCTGCAGAAGAGAAGGTTAAGAGGGGACAGGATAGCCATGTTTAAATATTGGAAGGGATGTCACCTTGAGGAGGGAGCGGGCCTGTTTTCTGCTGCTCCAGAGACCAGGACAAGGATCAATGGATTCAAGCTGCAGGAAAGGAGATTCCACCTGAACCTCAGGGAGAACTTCTTGATGGTCAGCTGTTTGGTAGTGGAAGATGCTGCCTGGGAGTATGGTGGAGTCTCCCACTTTGGAGGTTTTTAAGCAGAGGCTGGAAGGCCATCCGTTGGGAATGTTTTGATGGCGTATTCCTGCATATCAGGAGGTTAGACTCAATGGCCCCTGGGTTCTCTTCCAACTCTTATGATTCTATGATTCTATTATTCTAAAATCAGCCAGTGGGTTTCCATGCCCAAGCAGAGATTCAGACCCTGCATCCCATAGTGCTAGTCCAACATTCACACCATCACACCGTGCAGGGTCTCTTCAAGTGCCTCACCAAACTACAAATCCCAGGGTTCCATAGGTTGCAGCCATGGTAGTTCAGGCACAGTGAAAATGTTCTGACTGCATGGTGTGGGACCAAAACCTGCCACCCCTAAGCAGCCAATTTCTCCAGTGCATTACCTCCTTTGTGGTCACTATGTTTGATGATTTTCTGCTGCAAGGTAAGGTATGTTTCCCTATTACTGGGGTGGTAATATTGGTGCAGTACCCCAACAGGATTAAGTCAGTGGTGCCTAATGGTTTTCACATCCTTGGGTAGGTCAGTCTGCTCTGGGGTTTGGTCCAGATTTTAAATGAGCTATCTGAACAGGAGAAGTATCTCAGATCAGAGGCAGTTGGTGGCCCCCATGTCAGTGAATCCACTCCATGTCTTAGCTCATACTTTAAAGGGGTTATCCAAAGTGCTGAAACCTAGCCCTGAAATAGATTCAGCACCTTGGAGAGGTCACTGGAAACTATGCAAAACCTGGAGCGGATTTATTGCCCCACTGACCTGGAAATCACCAGGCACCGTAGTTCCTTTAACATTTGTACTAAAAGCCAGAGTGGAATAACTTACTTGATGAAATCGAAGCCACCAGCTGCCACTGAATTTCAGTTTCTGCCCCTATATGCTGTCCTTATTTAACGCCTTCATTTAAAAAGTCACTGGATATGGGAGAAAGCTTATGGTTACAGACGCATAGGATCTTAAAGTTTAATATCCAATTAAAAGCAGACCTTTTTTTTTCTCAGACTGACGGATGCACAGTTGGAAAAGAACTATGGAAGATTACTTCAGTATGTGACTAAGGCAGTAAGACTGTGTGTGTAAAGATGGAACATCTCAGTGCTACTCATGATGGAAGAATGATTGCTGAAACTGACAGATCTGGCAGAAATGGACAAATGGATGAGTTTGATTAGAGAAAGGTCATCGTGACATTTCTCAAAGACTGGAAACTCCTTATTGACTTTTGCAACAACAACAAAAGGAAATTATTTTGTAACTTATGGTTTTGATTTTCAGAAAGAGTAGGATTTTGAAAGAAGGGAATCTGTGGGAATTTTAGAGAGAAAGGTATGAATATGCATGTCTAACTGCCAAAAGAAAAATTGGAAATCATTTCCCGTTCTTTCTTTCTTTCTTTCTTTCTTTCTTTCTTTCTTTCTTTCTTTCTCTGTTCTCTTCTTTTCTTTACTTTCTTTTCTTCCTCTCTTTTCTGTTTTCTTTCTAACTTTTTTTACATTTGCTTTCTTTTAACTCTGAAACTATTTGTAACTCATAATGTACAGTATTATAAAAACATTCTTCTCAATAAAATAATAAAAATATCTCTGGAAGGAGACTCTTTTAGAGTTAACACTACTGCTAAATACCTCAGATCAGAGACTATTCTGGGCTTTGTAGTTTCCTGAGGCCCAAGAGCTCTCTGGCTGAGAATTCTAAAGGCCCCTCCCTAAACTGCAAAGCCCAGGATTCCATAGGGGGTTGAAAGTGGAATAATAGCACTATGACAGTGCAATGTGGAAAGGCGCCTAGTCTTCTTCTGAGTTCCTGACTGCAAATAGGCTAGATTAAATGTTCTTTTTTTCATCTCCCCAAAGTCAGTGAGAAAGAATAATCTCATTTCACATTGATCTGGGAGCAGCCCCTTTACCTAAGCCTTCTGTCTCACATTTCCAAACAAGAAAGATAATGTTTTGTGTGGGTGCATGTCTTTGAATGACAAGCTGTGAGTAACTGCGGTCAGAACTTTATATATAATGCTTAACGACATCACCGGAGATTATCCTTCAATCTAAATTTTGGTTTAGAAACCTGGGAGAATCCTGAACGAACAATCCTTGTTTTGCAAGTAGCAGCCCTGTGTGGGGAACAGAAAAAAGTATATTTTTGTTTGGACTGACAAAGCCCAGAATCCCCAAGCCAGCATGGCTGCCTGGGGAATTCTAGGCCAAAAGAAAGTATTTTCCCCTCTCTGCCAAACTGGAAAACACCCAGAAAGGCATGCCATGTTGCAAATCCTCTGGCAATCTAAGCACACATGTTCCCCACCCTTGGTTCATTGGACTTTTGTCATTCTATTAACCTCAGCTGCTAAGGGCTGTTTTGTTTTCTTTCTCTTTCTTTCTTTTACTTTTTCTTTAACCACAGGTTACCCGTCCTGAAACAATGCTGCAGTATATCTTTAACCAAAAGAACAATCCTGCTCTGCATTGGTATTCAAACAGGGGAGGGGAAGGCATTGTAGCCTGGAAGAACAACATAGATTCCCACATAGATTCCTGGGAAGGGTCAGATTCTGCCTCTCCTCAGCTCTCTCCACCACCACCACCAAGTTAAATGAGTGCAAAGTTTTCCTGCGCTTTAAATCCTGGCCATTTCCGCCCTGTTACACTGTTAGAGTGCTATTATTCTGCTTTCAACCTCCTATGGAATCCTGGGGTTTGCAGTTGAAGGAGGGGCAGTTAGAGTTCTCAGCCAGAGAGCTCTTGGGCCCCAGGAAACTACAAACCTCAGAAGTCCACAGGAGGTTGAAAGTGGAATAATAGCAGTATAACAGTCTAGGGTGGAAATGGTCCCAGTTTGCAGCAGCTGAAGTAAGTCAAGTGCAAAGAGGGAAGCTGGAAGGAGAAGAAAAAAAACAGGACATTTTAAAAGCAGCTGGAGAAGTGGGATGGGAGAGGGATAACTGGGACTGTCCTTGCCAAATTGGGACAGCAGGAAGTTATGGAACAGCTAACAGCTGAAGGCCTAAATGACTGGCGGTGCAGCTTAGATTCTCTTCCCTTTCTTTACACTCACGGAGCCTGCAGCCTCAGTCGCTCCTGGGGCTACTGCATGTGATGAGCAGAGATTTAAGTTTCTCTGTCCGCAATCTCTACAGTCCCCTCTCCACATTCATGGGTTTAATCTTCACGAACCTGATTATTTGTGAGGCACCTGCTTGCCCCTGCCTTTTGCCTGGGCAGGCGCGTCTTCCTTCCACGGACCCAGGCAAAAGGCAAATGAACAGCAGGGGCAGCCCTGTGTGTGTAGAAGATGCACGTGTATCTTCTCTGGGCATGCGGCTGCCCCTCTTGTTTACCTGCCTATTGCCCAGGTGCCTGGAAGGCAGCGCTCCCAGGCGGAATGCAAATGAATGGGGGGGTGCACATGTGTGCAGCTTCTCCAGATGCATGGTTGCTCCCTTCCATTTGCTTCAATGAGACACAGTGCTCATTGTGTCTTGCCCTCCCCAGTAGGCTCAGGCAAAAGCTAGGGATGGGCCAACCAAATCCTCAAATCCTCAAATCCCCAAATCCTCAGCAAGGATTTGAGATTTGCGAATCCAAATCCTTGCACCAAAATAGGCAAACCGAATCTTTTAAATCCACCAACCAAATAAATTTCCACACTAGCCTGTTATAGCACGATGATTCCACTTTCAACATCCTCTGGAATCCTGAGGTTTGCAGTTTTGGGAGGGGCCAACCGGAAGGGGGCCGACTCTTCAGAAGAGAAGGTTGAGAGGGGACATGATAGCCATGTTTAAATATTTGAAGGGATGCCATGTGGAGGAAGGAGAGGGCTTGTTTTCTGCTGCTCCAGAGACTAGGACAAGGAGCAATGGATTCAAGCTGCAGGAAAGGAGATTCCACCTGAACCTCAGGAAGAACTTCCTGACAGTCAGGGCTGTCCGGCAGTGGAATCTGCTGCCTCAGAGTGTAGTGGAGTCTCCTTCCTTGCAGGTTTTTAAGCAGAGGCTTGATGGCCATCTGTCGGGAGTGCTTTGAGGGTGTTCCTGCATGGCAGGGGGTTGGACTGGATGGTGCCTGGGGTCTCTTCCAACTCTACATTTCTATGATTCTATGGTTCTATAACAGGCTAGTGCAAAAATGGCCATAGTTTGTTGGACGCCTGAAAACTTTGGCAACCAGGCACACAAGGGGAGATGGCAAGTAGGTGAGTTTTTCCCTTGGAGTAATAACGGCCTTTGCTAAAAATTTCACAAATTACAGCTGGGGTTGTATTCTAAGATATTTAAATTGGACATTTCATATTTAAGTTCAGAACTTGACTGGAAAGTACAGGCTTCAGATTTCAAGGACAGTGGAAACATTCCTTTGCATCCTTCCCTTGCAAAGCTCTTTCAGGCACAATTCTGGGGTTTCTAGTTTTAAAAGGTGTCACCACCTTCTCCACCAATGTGTGCTGGTGCATCATCAAACTACAAACCCCAGGATGCCAGAAGGAGCTATGCAAAAAAAGAAGAAGCTAGTTTTGACCTGGATTATCTCTGTACTGTAGTAAGTGGCCCTGTTTACACAGGCAGGAAAATGTGGGATTAATTGACATTTTCCTGCCTGTGCAGAAAGAGCCTTCATGTTATTTTCAACCTGGGGAGATCCTGAGACAAAACTATGACAATTGTCCTGGCCAGATTTCTTCAGAGGAGGCTTGACTTTGCCCAGGCTTTTGCTAAGGCTGAGAGAGTGTGTCTTGCCCAAGATTATCCTTCTTTCCCCTGATTTTTAAACCCTTTTTTAAAAAAAGGATTTGAAAGATTTAAGATTCATGGATTCCCAGAACCTTCCAAGGATTTGGATTTGGAAAATTCTGGATTCATCCCATCCCTAGCAAAAGCAGACTGCTGCAGCCTCTCCTAGCTTGTCTGCTCTTCCTCATCAATAACTTTTGCCATTTTGACCTAACTTTCATGTTGCTTGGCCACACATATCCCGGTTTTCATCCAGGAAATGTTGGATGCCATGTATCACTGCATCCCTTACGTGCCCTGCTTGTGCATCGATGTGCAAACCAGCATGAGACTTTCTCACATTGCTAAAATTGTACAAATCAATCCTGACTTGGCAAAAAAAAAAAAAAATAAAGAACAGGACACCATTGTTTGTGTGTATGTGGCTTCAGTACACCTGTTGAGTTATTGAGACCCCATGGTTTTCATAGGGTTTTCTTCGGCAAGGAATAACCAGAGGTGGTTTGGCCCGTTCCTTCCTTTGAAATATAGCCTACAGCACCTGGTATTTGTTGGCGGTTTCCCATCCAAGTACTAACCAGAGTTGACCCTGCTTAGCTTCCCTGATCAGACAAGACCTGGTACTGTTAGAGTACTTAGGCATATTGGATAGGCCTTTAGGGTATTTAGGCATATTGCATTATTGCATTGCATTGTATTAATCCCATTGTAATAATATTAAATTAAATATTAATATTAAACTGTATTAGTATTGTATTAATCCTATTGTACAAAGTGATACCATTGAGGGGATCTTATCTCAAACTCTGTTAATGCTGCCACCTTCCGGCCAAAAGGTGAATTTCAAATTGCACAAACCACTTTCTGGGGCAAGGCATGGAGAGAAAGAATTTGGAAATTTTACTTGGGGCTGTAGTGAACTGAACCTCTGCCACCAGGCAGATGGGTTCTGGGGTCCACGGGCATCATGGCCAAACGTTCACAGCTGTCCAGCGGCATGAAAGGGTTCATTTGTATTAGTGACCTTGCTTGATTGTTTTTGCATTTGCTTTGCTCCTTTTCGGACACTTTCGTTTCCGCCCCCTCTGATCTTCTCCCTCTCTACCAGATACATTATAGCAATGGGCAAAAAAAAAAACAATTAACCATTTGATTCATTGGATACACAGACAGGCTTCAACCAAAGACACAGTTGCAAACAGCAAGTGCCATTCAGTACTTTAGAATCTATCTGATTCTAGCAATGCCTAAGCTTGAGATACTTTATAATGGAAACAACACATTCTGACGTACAGCTGTGACACTGTGGCTACATGTCTGACGCTGGACTTAACCAATGATTTAAAGATCTCCAGCGCTGTAGCACATTTAGCATCAATCACAGAGTCCTAGAGTTGGAAGAGACCCCAGGGACCATCCAGTCCAACCCCCTTCTGCCATGCAGGAACCCTCATCAAAGCACTCCCATCCTCAAAAGAAGGAGACTCCACCACACTCCATGGGGGCAGCATCTTCCACTGCCGGACAGCCCTGACTGTCAGGAAATTCTTCCTGAGGTTCAGGTGGAATCCCCTTTCCTGCAGCTTGAATCCATTGCTCCTTGTCCTAGTCTCTGGAGCAGCAGAAAACAAGCCCGCTCCTTCTCGACATGACATCCCTTCAAATATTTAAACATGGCTATCATGTCCCCTCTTAACCTTCTCTTCTGCAGACTAAACATCCCCAGCTCCCTAAGCCTCTCCTCATAGGGCTTCATGGCTTCCAGACCCCCCACCATTTTGGTTGCCCTCCTCTGGACACATTCCAGCTTGCCAATATCCTTCTAGAATTGAGGTGCCCAGAACTGGAAACAGGATTCCAGATGAGGTCTAACCAAAGAAGAATGGAGTGGTACCATTACCTCCCTCGATCTAGACACCATACTCGTATTGATGCACAAAGAATCATGTTGGCTTTCTTGGCTGCCGCATCACACTGCTGACTCATGTTCAGCTTGTGGTCCACCAAGACTCCTAGATCAAGATTAACCCAATACTACTTATGGGAAATACAGATACTTAACCGACCTCACATTCTAGGTGGAGGAGTGGCCCTTAGCCACTGCTGAACTGGAGCTGACATCTGGAGATGCTGCCACTGAGATTTCCTCTTCCATGCAGATGTTAGCTTCTGGAAATGAAGAAACATGGGATGTGTCAGGAGCAGGTTGGTAATGGTGAAGTTGGGTTTTGGAGAAGCTGGAGAGCACGAAGGAGTCAGGGGTTCTTGGTTTGCTGGTCACATCCCAGATTTCCACCAAGGGGGAACATATGGCACTGCCCATTTTAAGCTACACAGGTTCAGCAAAGCAGGTTTCAATGATGACTCCCAGATCTCAGAGTCTGGACAGGTGGAGGAATCTCAGGGCAAGAATGCTGACTGGAAGGATGTGTGTATATTTATTTTCTTCACTTGTTATACTTGCCAATTTTCATCAGAACAGTGTACGCAGTGCAATGGTTACTGCACACAGAATGTTTAATTCTATCTGATGCAGCAAGAGTCCAAAGGGAAAGAATCCATTAAGGAAAACAGCTACAGACAATCCACTCCAAGTCATGCAAAAGCAACCCAAGAAAATGAAGGGAAGCTCGGGGAGCCCCTCGGCTGCTTGGGCACCAGAGCCTCAGATTTGGAGAATGAGTTATCCAAGGCGAGAAACTCTTCACAGTCCAGCTTCTTGGATTGCAGAGGGTGAGCCACCTGCAAGAGGTTTCATCCCTGGGTCTCAAGCTGCAGTGCCGAAACCTCTGGGCCCAGGACAGTATTGTAGAGAAATGTAGAAGGAACAGTCCTCCTTCCAAGTCCTCTTGTTGTCCCTGTTGTTCTCCTCATTCATCCAAAACCCTCAGATCCCTTCAGGGGCCAACTTCACATCCATGTGGCCCACCTTCTGCTCTGAGGGCAACCAGGCCTCCCCTGTTGAAAGAGAGCAAGGAAGCAATTATGGAGGATAGCAAAGTGGTCAGGGGTGGCTTTCCCTCGGCACACTGGTGCTTTTTTGCCTGAAACCCAAGATGTCTCACTGCTTGGAAACAAATTGACCAGGATTTCCTCAGATGAGAGGCTCAGATAAGGAGGTCAGCAGGGCTGGTTGCCGAAAAGAAAACTCACTCTGTTAAGTTGGCATCATGGCAGGAGTCCTTGGGCTCTCACTTGCATTGAGGATGGCTGAGAGACGGCTATTTCTGATTCTTTGTTGCATCAATAGGAGTATAGCGTCTAGATCAAGGTAGGTAAAGTTACCACTCTATTCTGCTTTGGTCAGATCTCATCTGGAATCCTGCATTCTAGTTCTGGGCACTCACTTCAAGAAGGATATCGACAAGCTGGAGCATGTCCAGAGGAGGGCGACCAAAATGGTGAAGGGTCTGGAAGCCATGAAGCCCTTTGAGGAGCCACTTAGAGAGCTGGGGATGTTTAGTCTGCAGAAGAGAAGGTTAAGAGGGGACATGGTAGCCCAGTTTAAATATTTGAAGGGATATCATGTTGAGGAGGGAGCAGGCTTGTTTTCCGCTGCTCCAGAGACTAGGACAAGGAACAAAGGATTCAAGCTGCAGGAAAGGAGATTCCACTTAAACCTCAGGAAGAACTTTCTGACAGTTAGAGCTGTTTGACAGTGGAAGATGCTGCCTCCATGGAGTGTGGTGGAGTCTCCCTTCTTTGGAGGTTTTTTAAGCAGAGGCTGGATGGCCATCTGCTGGGAATGCTTTGATGTATCTTCCTGCATGGCAGAAAGGGGTTGGACTGGATGGCCCCTGGGATCTCTTCCAACTCTAGGATTCTACGATTCTCTCTTGACTTTGCCTGTCCTTGTTTGGTGTGGTTTGTTTCATTTAAACTATGGCTTCTTCTCAAAGCTAAGTTAACATGGTACAGCTAACCATGCGCAACCCGTGGGAGACAGCTCTGTGGCTGTTTTGCATCTTGGATGGCCTGACACTATCCACTTCCAAGGAAGAAAAGCAGTATCAGCTTACTTTGCAACATGAAACACCACTGCCGGGCCCATTCTGCCCAAAGTGTTTCAAGGAAGGCATGAAAAAACTTTCCACAACATGAGGAATAGGCATGAAGAAGAGCTTTAATTTCATTTCATCTCTCTCTCTCATAGTTCACACGTATTTGAAAAAATATGCAAGATTTCTTCTTTTTGGCAGTAGAAACTCCTCATCCTCTTAAGGAACCCAGCTGAGAAATTGCAGCCTCAGAAAGTTCTCAGCTCCAGCAATTACGCAAATAAAACAAGATTGGTGGCCCTTGCACTTAATTTTCCATAGCAAAGATTAAATTTGCATCCCCTGATTTCATTTCAATGGCATGTTAAAACTTAGCTCCTCCTTCTCCTCCTCCTTTTTCTTCTTCCTATTATTATTATTATTATTATTATTATTATTATTATTATTATTTGTTTACGGAGAGCTAATAATTCCATGTGAATCCAAACAGGACTTTAGCTTTTCAAATTATAGAACAATTACATTATTCAATTATGTTTTTAATTTTTTAAATTCCTTAAATTATTTTTATTGCTATGCCTTTTAAATTGCTTAAACTGATTTCATTGCTCAGAGATCTTAAGATATTGAGCAGAATATATGTATTTTAAAAAAAATCACCAAAGAAAATATTTTGTACAGCAATGTCTCAGAGTAAAGCTTGTCTCCTTCCCCCTTGGGAAGCAAAGCATTCCTGCTGAGCACAGAAAGAGTGGCTGATTGGTGGAAAAGAAGCAAACATGCCTTCCCGTCATCATCATTTTTTTCTTTTTGCAAAATCAGCTGCAACAAAGCAGAAATTTTGTGCAATTACACTACGGTGCAATTGGGACAAAACCCATTCTCACACTTCCAAGAACTCTCCTGAAAAAGGGCAAGGAAATAACTCGCCGTCCTGCAGGTGAGGAGAAAAGTTACAGGTTTCATGGTAACGTAAAGGGAGGAATTTCCATTCCTGCTTTCTTGGTTTCTGGATTTGGGTAGGTACCTTGCCCTCTTCCACCTTTTTCCACCCTGATGCAGCCTGATTCTACTTCGCAGGGGTGTCGTCAGGCTAAAATGCTGCTTATGTTCCAAAGAAAGATAGGGAGAAAATGTAAGAAAGTAAAAGGCCCCTCACCTGGCCAGGTAAATTATTCCATAGCTGATGGCTGGAAAATACTGTGCTCCTTTCTTTCCTCTCTGTCTTTCCTTTCCTTTCACAGGTTTGTAACTCAATCTGAGCTGGGAGGAAGAAACAGGAGAGCTGCCTATTCCGAAAAGAGACACTGGCCCAGCGTGGCATATGAATTCTTTCTTTTTATTTATATTTTTACAAGAGAAAAGATTCGATAGATAACATAGATATCTGCATAAATTGTATATTGCGAATACTGAAACCTCGTATTATTGCATATGAAGACATCGACTTACAGGTTCTCATGTACAAATCTTTTTACATACAAAGACTTTAAAAAAGGAACATATATATTAATAAGAGAAGACAAAAAAGATATTTGAGAAAAAGAAAAGAAAAAAAAGAAAAATAAACTTCCTGTGACAACTCAGTTATTTATTAGCATATTTCTATCTTGAAGGATCTGTTCTTTACATTATAACTATAAATTATATAATATTATATAATTATAATTACAAGATTCTACCTAATTATCAGTTAAAGAGTATTTGTCTTGTTAATATATTTAAATTTATTGTACCATTTATTATTAACTCTTTCCTGTTTGTCTCTGACTTCCTATAGGCTGAGAGAATGTGACTTTCGCAAGGTCACCCAGTGTGTGAGCAGGGATTTGAATCCTAGTCTCCAGACGTTTTAAATAAATAAATTTAAATTAAATATTTTACTATTTAAATCTGAATTTCAATATTTATATCTTGAGTTAAATCTTGGGGGTCCCTGGCAACAAATTATATTTACAGAGGGACCTCCAGAAAAGGTTAAGAACCATGGCTCTGGGCAATTGATTCCTTTGCCTTGATTGTCAGCTCATTTAAATTGCTGCAAACTGCGTTCAAAGCTGTTTGCATTCAGTTTGTTGGGAATTAGAGTTTTCCAGGATGTTATCCCTTTTTGGGAAATTCTATGGAAGCTAAAACAGTTAGGAATCAGCCTTCCTTTTAGCAGAGCAGCAGTAAAAGCATGCCCAAATTTCTGTGTGGCTTCCCTAAACCGAAACTGGCTGAGAAAACAAAACAGGGCAAGCAGGTTCAGGTTACAACCTTTGAAAAGTTTACTGATGGCTTTTACATTTACAGATGTATTGGGGAACCTACATCCTAACTAGCTAATGCATAGATCTGGTTAAGATAGTGGATTCATTCTTAACTCATCATCTTCTTGACAGAGATGAGAAGCATGGTCAGAGAAAAGCAAGAAGAATCATAGAATCATAGAAATGTAGAGTTGGAAGAGACCACAGGGGCCATCTGGTCCAACCCCCTTCAACCATGCAGGAACACACATTCAAAGCACCCCCAGCAAATGGCCATCAAGCCTCTGCTTAAAAACCTCCAAAGAAGGAGACTCCACTACACTCCGAGGCAGCAGATTCCACTGCTGGACAGCCCTGGCCATCAGGAATTTCTTCCTAAGCTTCAGGTAGAATCTCCTTTCCTGCAGCTTGAATCCATTGATCCTTGTCCTGGTCTCTGGAGCAGCAGAAAACAAGCCCCCTCCTTCCTCTACATGGCATCCCTTCAAATATTTAAACATGGCTATCATGTCCCCTCTTAGCCTTCTCTTCTGCAGACTAAACATACCCAGCTCTCTCAGTCTATTCTCATAGGGCTTCATGGCTTCCAGGCCTCTCACCATTTTGGCCGCCCTCCTCTGGACTTGCTCCAACTTGACCATGTCCTTCTTGAATTGGGGTGCCCAGAACTGGACACAGTATTCAAGATGGGGTCTAACCAAAGCAGAGTAGAGTGGTACCACTACCTCCCTCGATCTAGACACCATACTCCTATGGATGCAGCCGAGAATTGCATTGGCTTTCTTGGCTGCCGCATCACATTGCTGGTTCATGTTCAGCTTGTGGTCTACGAAGACTCCTAGATCCCTTTCACACGTACTGCTATCCAGCCACGTGTCCCCCATCCTATATTTCTGTATTCCATTTTTTCTACCTAAGTGTAGGACCTTACACTTCTCTCTGAAACAAAAATGGAGGAGAAGAGGGGTCTTTTATAAGACCGATGACCCTAGGAACTATCCTGGGTCGCAGGATCTGGTCATCTGAACACCAAAGGTATTTATGATCATGCATTTCATAGAATCCTAGAGTTGGAAGAGACACCAGGTGCGATCCAGTCCAACCCCCTGCCATGCAGGAACACCCTCAAAGCACTCCCGACAGATGGCCATCCAGCCTCTGCTTAAAAACCTCCAAAGAAGGAGACTCCACCACACTCCATGGAGGCAGCAGCAGATTCCACTGCCAGACAGCCCTGACTGTCAGGAAATTCTTCCTGAGTTTCAGGTGGAATCTTTCCTACAGCTTGAATCCATTGCTCCTTGTCCTAGTCTCTGGAGCAACAGAAAACAAGCCTGCTCCCTCCTCAACATGACATCCCTTCAAATATTTAAACGTGGTTCTCATGTGTCCTGTTAACCTTCTCTTCTGGAAACTAAACATCCCCAGTTCCCTAAGCCACTCCTCATAGGGCTTCATGGCTTCCAGACTCTCCACCATCTCAGTCGCCCTCCTCTGGACTTGCTCCAGCTTGCTGATATCCTTCTTGAAATGAGATGCCCAGAACTGGACTCCAGGTGAGGTCTAACCAAAGCAGAATAGAGTGGTCCCATGACCTCCCTTGATCTAGATACCATCCTCCTATTGATGCAACCAAGAATCGTGTTGGCTTTCTTGATTGCCACATTACACTGCTGACTCATGTTCAGCTTGTGATCTACCAAGACTCCTAGATCCCTTGACACAAGGGACACAAGGGCAAATGACAGAAGGGCAAATGGTGCGGTTTGATGTGAGAAGAGAGATGGCTTTGGCATTCTGAAGAAAAGAATCTCTATGCTATCTAAGCCCCACTTGCCCTAAAAGAAGATGCGAGGGGGAGAGAGAACGCTGGAATTTTTCCAACACAACTAACTCAGCAGAAGATGTAAAGAGGAAGGGGCAGAAACTTGCCCTTCCCAGGAGGCTCAGGAAAAAGCAAACTGTTGCAGCCTCTCCTCGCTTATGGGTTCTTCCTCATTCATAACATTTGCCATCTTGAGGTTGCTTGGCCACACATGTTCCAGTTTTCATCTATACGCTGCTCCAGAAACTAGACCAAGGAGCAATGGATTCAAGCTGCAGGAAAAGAGATTCCACCTGAACCTCAGGAGGAACTTCCTGATGGTCAGAGCTGTCCAGCAGTAGAAGATGCTGATGCCTCCATGGAGTGTGGTGGAATCTCCTCCTTCTTTGGAAGTTTTTAAGCAGAGGCTGGGAGAGCTTTGCTATAGGTTCCTGCATGGCAGAAGTGTTACCCTGTATGTTGGGGGGTCCCAGGAGGGGCGCCCAAATAACCTAATAAAAACACACGTTGGGGGAATTTAGCTGGAGCACTCTCTTGGCTAAACAAGAGGCAGGGTAACGTTAGCAAGGATCTTTAACCCTATGTACACAGCGGCGGGTCAGAGAGCAGCTAGACAAGATTTTCAAAGTAACAAACAATATTTTATTAAAGACAAGAAACATGCAAGACAAGACATAAACTAACTAGCTGAGAAATAGGAACAGAGAGCTTTTCGGGAAAGGCAATATGAAACCTGGTCTCGTAGTCCTGGAGACAAGCGGGGTTCGGGGGAAGAAAGCTCAGCGGGGCTCGCTGAGGGGAGTTCCCTTAGACAACCGGCAGCAAGGCAGGGTGGAAGTCCAAAGTAGTCCGAAGACCGCTTGGAAATGAGGGGGTTTTATAGGGGAGTTTGTGCCTACCAGCCATGGCATGCCAGGTGAGAACAAAGGGAGTTTATTGCTGGACAAAGGATTTGGAAAAGGTCAAGTTTGCATGATGAGCTTAACACTTGATGACAATAGTTTGGCCAGTATGTAAATGTCCTGTCTGAAAGGACTGGTCCGGCTGAGAGCCGTGCAGCTACTGTAAAGTTTGCAGTTGGAAGTTCCCTGAAGCGACGAGCAAGGCTTGAGTTGCTGGCCTCAATAGGGTCTGGAATGTAAAACCATTAGCGGCCACACCCTGTCTGTGCTTGTCTGGAGAACCTCGCAAACACATGGAGTGGGGTGGCTGGAAAAAGTCAAGCTGAGGCTGAATTGTTTGATATCAAAATGATATCTGGGGTCCTCACCAAAAGTGCCATAGCAGGAGTAACAGAACGAGGTTGGACTGGAGGGCCCCGGGATCTCTTCCAACTCTAGGATTCTAAGACTCTAAATGCTATAGGGCGTGCGTGTCTTTTGCACTTGAAAACCATGCCCAGTTTCTGCAGGATGACCTCTCATGTCCCAGCACAGTTTAAATCTTGGCAGTAAAAGAAGTTTATAGGGGTGGCTGTCTCCTGAACCTCAGCTGAACTTATGCCTCGGGGTTGCGCTTGCAAAAATTACAAGGGTTATGATGATGATTAAAATGAGGGCCCAATTAAAGTAATGGCTAGACAGCAAATCCCAGTGAGTCATATGCCTCCTGGCATCTTCTGGGAACGCCACCCAATTGGGTTTGGAGAAATAGGAATTCAGCAGGGAATCCTGAGGTTCCTTCCTGGCTGAGGTTTTCCGAGAAGGTGCCCGAGGGTAGAACGAGATCATGTAGTGAAACACGTAGCATCTAGCTTTAAATGGTTTTCTTTTTCTGCCAATTGAAGTTCTTTTCTTTTTTTTAAGACTGGAGACTGTTTATGGACTTTTCTGCAGAATAAGAAATCAAACGATGCATTAATTGGTGGATATGGCTATTAGTAAAATGTAATAACATTTTTCTGTTTTTAAAATTGTCTTTTGCTCATTACAGTTTTGGTGGGGGGGTTATTGTGTTGTTTTTTTTAGTGTTTACTTAGTAAGTTAGTGTTTAGTGGTGTGTGTTTTTTAGTTTTATAGTTTATTCTTTTAATTTATTTGTTTATTTTATTTAGTTTTTCCTGTTGGTATGGAATTTTAATTTTTAAACACAGGCTGGACGGTGCTACTGTTAGGTGGACTTGTAATTGGTTGATGGACTGAACCAAAAGGGTGCTCCTCACCAAAGGCTTCTCTTCATCTTGGAGAGAAGAGACTCATGGGGGGCCACAGGGTTCTCTCCTGAACCCAGGGCTATTCAACATCTTCATGAATGACTTGGATGAAGGAACAGAGGGCATACTGATCAAATTTGCAGATGACACCAAATTGGGAGGGGTTGCTGATACTCTGGCCCACCTCTGGCTGGGCCAGAGCTAACAAAGTAAATTTCAACAGAGAGAAATGTAAGGTCCTGCACTTAGGCAGAAAAAATGGAATGTACAAATATAGGATGGGGGACACGTGGCTGGATAGCAGTATGTGTGAAAGGGATCTATGAGTCTTCATAGACCACAAGCTGAACATGAGTCAGCAGTGTGATGCGGCAGCCAAGAAAACCAACGTGATTCTTCGTTGCATCAATGGGAGTATGGTGTCTAGATCAAGTGTGGTAATGGTACCACTCTATTCTGCTTTGGTCAGACCTTATCTCGAATCCTGTGTCCAGTGCTGGACACCTCAATTCAAGAAGGATATGGACAAGATGGAGCATATCCAGAGGAGGGTGTCCAAAATGGTGAAGGGTCTGAAAGCCATGAAGCCCTATGAGGAACAGCTTAGGGAGCTGGGCATGTTTAATCTGCAGAAGAGAAGGTTAAGAGGGGACGTGATAGTCATGTTTAAATATCTGAAGGGATGTCATGTCGAGGAGGGAGCGGGCTTGTTTTCCGCTGCTCCAGAAACCAGGACAAGGAGCAATGGATTCAAGCTGCAGGAAAGGAGATTCCACCTGAACCTCAGGAAGAAATTCCTGACCATCAGAGCTGTCCAACAGTGGAATCTGCTGCTGCTTCCATGGAGTGTGGTGGAGTCTCCTCCTTCTTTGGAGGTTTTCAAGCAGAGGCTGGATGGCCATCTGTCCAAGGGAGTGCTTTGAGTGTTTGTTCCTGCATGGCAGAAGGGGGTTGGACTGGATGGCCCCTGAGGTGTCTTCCAACTCTACGATTCCATGATTCTATGATTCTATGTGGATTCTTGTGATAAGCACCTAGTTTTCAGTATTAACTATAACACCACTGCCCACAAGCACACCAAGTGAAAAAATTGACCTTATTTTGTATTAACTTTGAAATCCTGAGTGTAGTATTTCTTTAGGTGCTTGTAAAAGGTTGTGCTGCTTTTAGTGTCCTACTCACTGTCTAGATCAGTATTTTTCAATATTTGCCTTTGTTTACATAGGGATTAAAGGAAAACCCAGCAGAAAACGTGCAGGAACGTTGGTCATTGGACCTACATATATTTTAGAAAAGTTACCTTTTTTCTGAACTACCACACCCAAGATCCTCCAGCAGTTTGGCAAGTGTCAACACTGGCCAGAGTATTCTTGTAAAAGGTTTTTTTCCCCCCAACTTCTCTTTTGAGGTTGTCTTTGCCAAAGGGAAGTGTTGCTCAGCCTGATGGAGATGGCTGCAATGTCCGTTGGGAAATTCAGCAACCATAATCATGGATGCACATGAAGTTCAGTTCTAGAGCCTTCTGAACTCATGGAATATTCTTCATCTTACTAACTGTGTTCTAAGGAGCATTATTTCAGAGATCAAAGAATCCAGGAGTTGCAAGGGGTCCCATAGGCCTGTAACCTTAAGAATTGGGGGGCACTGGGGTCCACCCGCAATGCCAGCATTTCCTTAGAATTTGGGGCATTATACCTCAAAGGAGGCCTGCGAGAGGAGGGTAATGGCAGGATCTTTTCATCTTTTCACTGCCCTGGTGGCGCAGTGGTTAAATGCCAGTACTGCAAGCCACAAGGTTGTGAGTTCAATCCTGCCCGGCTCCAAGGTTGACTCAGCCTTCCATCCTTCCGCAGGTCGGTAAAATGAGTACCCAGCTTGTTGGGGACATGTATAGAAATGTTTCGAAATACATGCTATTTGTAAGTTGTTCACTGCCTCGATCCATATGGAGAGGCGGGATACAAATAAATAATAATAATCACCATCACCATCATCATCATCATCATCATCATCATCTATGTAGACTAATACAGTCGTCCCTCCCCATTGGCTTGGGTTAGGGGCACAGGACCCCTGTGAAAGTGGGAAAACCTTGAATAACTCTAGGCCCTCCCAAACCATATTTAACACAATAAAAGGTATGATCACCCTATTTAACCCACTGTGGGTTCCTTGGAAGCATCCAGGTTCTTTCCAAGGCAGAAGTGGGGGGCTGGCATGGCTAATGGCCATTTCCATGGCTACCCCACACTATTTTAAAGAGGAATTTACAAGCCTCGTTAGCAATTTCTCAGCCTCATGGGGGTTGCAGTCCCTATGAAAAATGGCCCAGGGAGGCAGCAGAGGGGACAGCAAATGATCCGTGAATAATCAAATCTGCAAAAGGGAAACCCACCAATGTGGAGGGCAGACTGTAATTAACTCTAGAGAGGACCCTGGTAAACAAAGGGTTTCACTTCAACTGACAAACACAGAAGTCAGGTGTTCTTAAGAACCACATAAGGCTATCGGAAAGTGAGGTGAGAAAGGTTGGACAGAGAGAGATTGGGTGGAAAGTGTTACCAGTCCTCTTACCAGTTACGAGATAGTTACCAGATAAGTCCTGGGCCATTTCCGCACTAGCCTGTTATAGCGCGATGATTCCACTTTCAACCTCCTCTGGAATCCTGGGGTTTGCAGTTCCGGGAGGACCCCAGGATGCCAGAGGAGGCTGAAAGTGGAATCATCGCGCTATAACAGGCTAGTGTGGAAATGGTCCTGAAGAAAGGGTCACAGCAGAGGGACTCAGGCAGCATCTGAGGGCGGCACAGAGGAACAGTGGTCTTGGACACCATGTCCTATGTGCCACGTCCAGCATACTACAAAAGGCTGGGGTAAAAGCTACATTTTTATACCCTATTTCCCACCCCGAAGGAGTGCGATGACAAAGCCGTGATGGCTTTCCCGCAGGATTGACAAAAGGGGTCCAGAATGGGGTGATCGCTCAACTCTGGAGTGACAAGACACGGGTGGGACTCCTGACGATCTCTTGATGTTTGGTCAGGTAGGGTGTACAGGGAAGACCTTCATAGGGTGGGATCGAGGGACGGTCTCTGACTGCTCACCAGTCCAAGCAGCTAGTCCATCATTGTCTTCAGAAACGCGAAGAGTCTGGAGCCGTAAAAGGATTACCACAAACCCATCAGCGCTGGGTTTTCCAATCTAATCCTTTTTACTGATGACCCTGGAACATCTCTCAGGCCAGCTTGACCCCAAAACACATTCTCTGGTCAGCCAGAAAGGGGGTGCAGTGCGTGGGAAAAAGGATGAAGTCAACTCACTAAATCTATAGAGGGCCTGGAGAGTATTTGCACGTTGCAGCAATCGTGGAAATTGTAGGAAGCTGCTGGTCTACCAGACAAGCTGGAAATTTGCAGAAAGCCCTTTCCTATTGGCTGGGAGTGAGCCCCAAAAATGAAGAATGTGCACCCCAAGAAAACCGGGGACCCGGTTCTGAGATCTGCCAACCTCATGGAGCGCATCATTACTTTGGTTCCCAGGTTTCTTTCTCAACTTAGAAATGGACCAGCAGAAGGTAACTGAGGGCTTGAAGAGGGATTAAACTCGACAGCAATTTAAAAGGAGTCCAAAATATCATTATTACTTATTACTAAGATGGCTATTTTTTTAAAAAAAATGATTCTTCCCAGCTCTGAATGAGATTCATGTATTCAAATCACCCGCGAGAGGACTGTGATGGCCATTTCCGCACTAGCCTGTTATAGCGCGATGATTCCACTTTCAACCTCCTCTGGAATCCTGGGTTTTGCAGTTCCCGGAGGGGCCGGCCGGGATTCCATAGGAGGTTGAAAGTGGAGTAAGAGCGCTATCACAGTCCAGTGCAGATAAGGGATCCCTTACCTAGGGGACCAATACCCTTAGGCGATTTCTGCACTACATTGTTATGGTGCTATGATTCCACTTTCACCATCCTATGGAATTCTGGGATTTGTAGTCTCCTGAGGCCAAAGAGCTCACTGGCTGAGAATTCTGAAGGCCCCTCCCTAAACAGCAAACCCCAGGATTCCAGAGGAGGTTGAAAGTGGAATCATAGCACTAGAACAGTGTAGCGCGGAAATGGCCTCAGCCCGCATGGAGGAGCTCCCCGCCCTCGACGGAGATGGCCGCGCGGGTTACAGGCAAGGGCGGAAGCGGGCGAGGCGGAAGCGGGGCGGGGCATGCTGGGAGGCGTAGTTCCCGGGCGGCGGGGGCGGCTCGTCCTCCATGGCCGCGGCCGCCATGCAGCGGGAGCGGGTGCCGGTGCCTGGGCTGGCGGGGCTGGCCCTCCTGCTGCTCCTCCTGCCGGCGGCTCCCGGGGGCCCGTCGGGGGCGGCGGCGGCGCTGGAGCCCGTCAGCGTGGGCCTCGCCATCGGGGCGGCGTCCGCCCTCACCGGCTACCTCTCCTCGCCGCGCTTCTACTGCAGCTTCGTCGAGTGCTGCCCGGGGGAGGAGCGGCAGCCCAGCGCCGCCGGTAGGGGCCGGGCCGGGCCGGGCCGGCGGGGGAGGATGGGAGTTGGAGTCGAGGGGGGGCGGCACTTAAACTCCCGGTCTGGGTGGATCGAGGACGTTGGCGGCCCCCCCTCCCCCGGCAACCAGGACTTTCCCGGCTCAGACTTCCCCCCACTGCAACTCCCATCCTCCCCAGCCAACTGGAGGGAGCGGCGGCTGAGGACGATGGGAGCTGCAGTTTTGCATGGCAGAAGGGGAACTGTTGCCTGTTGAGGAAGCAGAGTTTGGGGAAACTTTGTTTACTACCTCTCCCTGCGTGCCTAAGGAAATTTTGCAGCAACACCCATCCTCCCCAGGCAGGGAGCCCCCCCATTGCAACACCCATCTTCCGCAGCTAGAGAGTCCCCCCATTGGAACACCCATCCTCCCCAGGCAGGGAGCCCCCCCATTGCAATACCCTTCCTTCCCAGGTAGGGAGCTTCCCCAATTGCAAGACCCATCCTCCTCAGGTAGGGAGTCCCCCCATTGCAACACCCATCTTCCGCAGCTAGAGAGTCCCCCCATTGGAACACCCATCCTCCCCAGGCAGGGAGCCCCCCCCATTGCAATACCCTTCCTTCCCAGGTAGGGAGCCCCCCCATTGCAACACCCATCCTCCCCAGATAGGGAGTCCCCCAATAGCAACACCCATCCTCCTCAGTTAGGGAGTCCCCCCCATTGCAACACCCATCTTGCCCAGCTAGAGAGTCCCCCGTTGCAACACCCATCTTCCCCAGATAGGGAGTCCCCCAATAGCAACACCCATCCTCCCCAGGTAGGGAGCTTCCCCCAATTGCAAGACCCATCTTCCCCAGGTAGGGACTCCCTCCCATTGCAACACCCATCCTTCCCAGGCAGGGAGCCCCCCCCCATTGCAATACCCTTCCTTCCCAGGTAGGGAGCTTCCCCAATTGCAAGACCCATCCTCCTCAGGTAGCGAGTCCCCCCCCCTTGCAACACCCATCCTCCCCAGTTAGGGAGTCCCCCCCCCATTGCAACACCCATCTTGCCCAGCTAGGGAGTCCTTCCCATTGCAACACCCATCCTCCCCAGATAGGGAGTCCCCCAATAGCAACACCCATCCTCCTCAGTTAGGGAGTCCCCCCATTGCAACACCCATCTTGCCCAGCTAGAGAGTCCCCCCGTTGCAACACCCATCTTCCCCAGATAGGGAGTCCCCCAATAGCAACACCCATCCTCCCCAGGTAGGGAGCTTCCCCCAATTGCAAGACCCATCTTCCCCAGGTAGGGACTCCCTCCCATTGCAACACCCATCCTCCCCAGTTAGGGAGTCCCGCAAGACTGGAGGCTGCATTGCGTTTGTGGCTGAGAGATTGCTGAGAAGGATGAGAGATGTTGTCTTACCTGACTGGCGGTTGGGTGGCTAATGGGGTCCCGGGTGCGGATTACAGGAACGAAGACCGACAAGCAAACGGGGACAGATTGCTGTTTGAAAAATTCCTTTCCGGGCTTCTCAGTCTTTCTGTTGTTTCTGTGCAGCTCTGAAGCTCGACTTAGATGAGAAGCTCTTCGGGCAACACCTTGCCAAAGACGTCATCCTGAAAGCTGTCTCCGGCTTCATCAGCAACCCCAGTCCGAAGAAGCCTCTCGCGCTCTCCCTGCACGGCTGGGCCGGCACCGGCAAGAACTTTGTCAGCCAGATCATCGCCGAGAATGTTCACAAGCTGGGCCTGAGGAGCAAGTTCGTCCACCTCTTCCTCGCCACGCTCCATTTCCCCCACGATCACCAGATCAAGCTCTACAAGGTGAGGGGCGCTTTTGGGCTTCCTGGGAGGTTGGAAGCGCCTTCTTTATACCTGAAACCCCGGAGGGACATTGCTTTTCCCAGATAGTTTCAGTTTCAATATCCTTGTTCTATAAAATGGGAAAAAGAACGTGTCCCTTGAAACCTTGGACAGACATTGCAGTGTCAGTTTTCCTTTGCTCATCTGTAAAATGGGAACAAAAGACAGCTCCCAAATCAGCAATTGAATTGAAACAACCGCAAAAAGCAGCTGAGGGCCGCTGCGGCCCACGAGTTGCACTTTCTCCACCCTTATGGCTCTGGAGACTAGGCTTTAAATCCCTGCTCGGAAATGGAAACCCACCGGGGTGACCTTGGGCAGGTGACACTCTCTCAGCCTCAGAGGAAGGCAAAAGCAGAACCCCCCTGAACAAATCTTGCCAAGACAATCCTCTGACAGATTCTCCTTAGGGTCACCACAACGTCAAAATTAAAAGGATCAGGAATTCAGTGATAAAAGGATTTTGGCTGCAGAGGGCAGCTGCCAGTCTGTGCAGACCAGTCCCTCCTGGGTAAACCGTTAGCCTGACCTGGTTGAAAGGTGGCTTTCTGTATTCTTTTTCAAAGAGCAGCAAGCTTGTCTTCTTGCTCGTAGAAAAATCCAGTATCCGCTCCCGAGGTCTTGTCATTTCATCCCCGCAAACTGTGTTAGCCTCAATTAATCCTCTGTCATCCCATTTTTTGAGCTGCTTTTAAAACGTCCCAGTTTCTCTTGCCGCCTTTTCCTCTTTGTCCTCAGCTTACCTGAGCTCCTGCAAACCGAGTCCAAGGTGCAAATGTTATTTACAATCCATTAGCTTCCTTGGCGGAGAGGAGGGAAGATGCAATCTTCAGGCAGAAACAGAAAGTGTGTTCTTCACTAATAACTTTTGCCGTCTTGACCGCACTCTGACGGCCCGCAGGTATTCCCTTTGCAAAATATTGGAGAATATGCAGTTGTCTTTGCCTCCTGCAAGGACAAGAAAATTGTCAAAAATAAAAACGGAGAATCCGGGGACTCTTGTGGTCTGGGCTATATAATAGCCTTGGGTGCCGTCTCTGGAGTATGGAGAGCATAATAGTCAGGAATAGGAGAATGTAGAAAAAAGGCCATGCTGGATCAGATTGAAAGGTCTTCTGAGTCCCAACATTCTGTTCATACCATGGCCAGCCAGTTTCCTTCATGGGAAGCCCACCAGCAGGACATAACTGCACTGCCCATCTTCCACTTCCCAGGAGCTGGTGTGCAGAGCCATCCCGCCTCAAGTTACTAGTAATGATGCCGTCTGTCACATCCTGGATAAGCTCCTCTCAAAAACTGTTTCAGACAGAAGCATTTATTGGAAGGAAACCAAGCAATGCCACAACTTTCCCAAAAGTTGCTGGGACTACAGCACCGAGGATGGTTAGAGGTTTTATACCTTGTCGTACAAAGTTGGGTGCACATAGAAATGATGGGTTAACAGTTGCAGAAACAGCTGCAGTCTCAGAGTCTCTCTGGTGTCTTTGAGGACCGTGCAAGGCAGAGCGATGCAGCTCAAGAAACGGATTGTTCTTGGAAATATTTTACCAGGGGAAGGCAGGCACGAAAACAACCACTGCAGGAAATGCAAAAGAGGCTTGGAGATTGTGTTTCTAAGCACAACGTTTGCTAATAATAAGGCTGCAGTGGCAAGAAATTTGCTGTCAAGAGGAGAATAGGAAGTGAAACGAGAACACTTGCATTTTAAGAAAGTGATTTGCCATTTTCTTTACACCAAAAGTAGGCAAAGTATGGCCTGCAAGGGACGTGCAGCTGCTGCCCTGACTCCACTGTAGGTGTCATTTTTTAAAAAAATTTTTGCAAAAATTGTTCCAGAATGCCCCGAAAAGCCATCTATAGGATGTAGAGGGCTTTCTCGCCATGTTTAGAGACCCCCTGGGCAGGTACAGGCCCAAGAGAGACACTTTTGGAAATGGGGAAGTGAGCAGGGAGCAACTTCTGCTCACTTTCTGTTGTGAAACAAAAGCCGTAAAATGGCTCAGGGTGGCCTAGGGAAAGCATGTTCCCTGGCGGGCAAAAAAAATTATGATTTTTTTTCCAGGAACAAATGCAGTGAGGGTCTGTCGCTCTCCAAGGCCTCCTGGGGAGCTAATGTGGCCCTTTCCACAATGGCTTACCCTTGCTCTACACTGACAGACAGAGGTCTTCTGGTGTTTTAGGTGAGAAGTCCCGGAGGCCTTCCAGACAACACAGTCATTGCACTATGATTCCCCTTTAATTGCTACGGTCCCATCCTATTGGCTCCCAGAATTGGCAGTTTCGGGGGTGGCATTTCAAATTCTTGCCCAGAGTGTCTCCCCAAACTACAAATCCCCAGATTCCATGGGATGTTGCAATTAAACTAGAATCATAGCACTGTGATTGTCTCGCGTGAAATGGTTCCAGATTGTACCTTGGAGTTGCACAGCATAGATTTCTACATGAAGAGATCTATCTGCTGTTCAACCCTTGTGCCGATGGGCAAGCATTGCACAACAGAAGTAAGAACCAAATGTGCAACCGAACGCACAACCAAATGTTCATGCACAGCCATGCACAATGTGCATCTGGATATGAAGTGGCATGCACACATGGTTTCAGCTGCCGTAAACTGAAGCTGGAGAGCTTGCATCAGAGAAAAGTGCCCAGTCACTTCCACAAGGGAACTCATGCATGCATGAAGTAGCCACGTGTTTCTGGCCAACAGCCTTTACTAGCCCTGCTTGGAAATGCAAGGGATTTAACACAGAACTTTTTGGCTACAGTGCAGTGGGTTGTTTTTCCACTACTGCAGCTTCCCTGAACTGGAGGCCGACTTGAAAGCAAAACAAAGGAGGTAGTTTCAGGTTCCAAACTTAAAAGATTTGCTAAGAAACGTTACAATTACATATGCATTGGAGAAACTAGATCCTAACTAACTAACAAAAGGATTAGGGAAGATAGCAGCTTCCTTCTTAACTCACCAACTTCTTGATGGAGAGGCTGGCACAGCAGAGAGAAAGTGCTAGAAGCAAGATTGCAAAGGAAAAAGAGAGAGAGGCATGGTCTTCTATGGAAGGCCAGTGCCTGACTCCAGGGTGTATACTGGGTCATATCATATTGTCTGGATACCATAGCCAATCATTTTAAATAACACAGAGCAATGGTTAAGACTTTAGATGACAGGCCAGAGGGCTTTTACATGCAAAGGAAAATTAACTCTATGCTAGCTAAGCCCCATTTGTCATAGAACAAGCGGGGAGGAGAAAGAATACTAGAATTTTCCAACATGATTAAATAGGATTCTGCTGTAGGCATGGGTGCCTACCTACAGCAGACAAGGTAACTAGCAGCTGCCGATCTAAGTGAGAACCCAGGAAACTGCCTTATTTGCTAAGAGAGACCACTTGGTCCATTTGTCTCAGAGTTACACACACTGCTGCCTTCAGCATCTGGTACGTGCTGCAGCATAGTTGGTTTCTCACCCGGGTTGTCTGCTTTGTTTTGGTTCAGGACCAATTGCAGAAGTGGATCCGGGGGAATGTCAGTGCTTGTGCGAGGTCTGTCTTCATCTTTGATGAAATGGACAAGCTCCACCCGGGACTGATTGATGCCATCAAGCCATTTCTCGACTACTACGATAACATCGATGGCATCTCCTACCGAAAAGCCATGTTCATCTTTCTCAGGTTGGTGCCTTTTGCCTGGCACGTAGATCACAGCGAGTGCTTTTATTGAGTCCTGGTTGCTTGAGATTCTGTCCTATTGCCTGATATGGTCTGTTCTTGGTGGAGCATTAGGATGGGGTGGGAATTGTGGGGCCCGGAGGTTACCTATAGCCTGCCTGTGGACCCCCATAGAACATCTCCAAACCTTGGCCAAAATCTTGCAGATGTGGACCTCTGTCATTGTACCTACATCTGCCAGTACCACTCTGTGGAATTCCATTTATCCCCACCTCTCTCACCAATGTGAAAACTTCTTCCTGTCCCATCACTATCACATCAAATGTAGGGACCTTCTAGATGCCCTCATGGCTCCTATGTAACCTCCGTCTTTGAATCACTGGTGCTATAGACACTGTTGTGTCTGAATTCAAGCTTTGCAATATCCCTTACCTAATGTTCTCAGAGGCACAAGTCTATAATACAAAAATGATTTATGAAACAGAACAGAGAGCCAGCATGGGGTAGTAATCTGAGCACTGGACTACAACACTAGAGACCTGAGTTCAACAACATAGAATTCCTCCTCTCTCATGCTTTATATGCGCTTTTGAGTTAAGAATCCAAGAAAGAGAGGAGACCAACGATAATGTCATCCTCATCGACATCATTATAGGTTGCTACTGCCACAACTTTTCTCCTTCTGCTTTTCCCACAGCAATGCTGGGGGTGACCTCATCACAAAAGTGGCTCTTGACTTCTGGAGGAGAGGACAAGACAGGGAAAAGATCCAGCTGAAAGATCTGGAGCCCGTGTTATCCATCGGCGTTTTCAACAATAAGAACAGTGAGTGTTGTGTATTGGCGTGTTCCCATTTTTAATTTCCCATCAAGAAGAAGAAATCTTGTCTGCTTAAACGATACAGAGTGTTGTTTTTAAAAAAAATAATTTTATGCATTCTTTTTTGGGGGCATTATGCCACATTTGGGGACCCAGCTGAGCCATATTAGGTCTAGAAGATGTCTTTAAAAAAACAACAAGAAATGATTTTCAATTGCTTCCTGTTGTTAAAAAAGGCCACTTCTGAAACTGAAATGGACCAAGAGGCTTGAAAACATGAGAAGACCTCCATGTTCCCAGAAGGCATTACTTAGAGGAGCAGATCAATCTGTCTATCTACCTACCTATTTATTTATTTCCAGGAGTGTCACAGTGTTCCAAGATCTCCTGGGATCTAATATGCTCTCCCAGTCTTCCACAGTTGCCCACTATGTCCACCCCTGTTGTGGGCTAAGAACTATTTCCCATCCAAAGCAATTATGTACCCTACATTCGTCCCATTTAGTCATCCCACTTCCCAGTTAGTAATTTCTGTCATCACAATTAGTATCATAGAATCCTAGAACTGGAAGAGATGCCAAGTCCAACCCCCTTCTGCCGTGTAGGAAGACATGATCCAAGCATTCCCAATAGATCCAGCCTCTGCTTAAAAACCTCCCTAGAAGATGACTCCACCACATTCCCAGGCAGCAGCGCATTCCCCTGTCGAACTGCTCTTACCATCAGGAAGTCCTTCCTAATGTTTAGGTGGAATCTCCTTTCCTCAAGCCATTGCTCCATGTCCTGGTCTCTGGAGTTGCAGAAAACAGGCTTGCTTCATCTTCCATATGACATCTCTTCAAATGTTTACACATTGCTACCATGTTATCTGTTCTGTTCTCCAGGCTGAACAGACCCAGCTGCCTAAGCTTCTCCTCGTACTTTTTCAGCTGTGTTTAAAATGTTCCAGTTTCCCTCTTTCTCTCCAACTTTCCCCCTTTGTCCTTTGGTTCCTCTAAGTTGCTGCAAACTGTATTCAAAATGGAAAAGAAGTTTGCTCTCTGTTAACTCAGCAGGGAGGAGAGGAATGGGTGGATCTTGCCCTTCGCTGTAGACTCAGGCAAAAGCAAACTGCTGCAGCCTCTCCTAACTTGTGTGGTCTTTCTCAGTAAGGACTTGTCCCATCTTGACCTTGCTTTGATGTTGCTTGGCCACACGTGTTCTGGTTTGTATCTGTGAAACACTGCAGGGCATGCAAGGATGCCCTGAGCATCTCTTGAACTCTCTAATTACCTGATTCTGTTTTTTTCCCAGGTGGTCTCTGGCACAGCAGCCTCATCGACCGAAACCTCATCGACTATTTTGTGCCCTTCCTTCCCCTGGAGTACAAACACGTGAAAATGTGCGTCCGGGCGGAGATGAAGTCCCGCGGCAACCGCATTGACGAGGAAATTGTTCAAAAGGTGGCCGATGAGATGACCTTTTTCCCAAAAGACGAGCGGATCTACTCTGACAAAGGCTGCAAGACAGTCCAGACCAAACTGGACTTCTACTGAGGTGGTTTTAGGATTTTTTTCCCCTGTTCTTTTACAAAAACACTAAACGGGCAAGTGGACGCCGGAAGGATTTTTTGAAACCACTGTTGGAGCACTTTTAAAACAAGGAAAATCTGTGCATTTGCACTTTCAAAACTTTTTGTAGGTTTCTAGGTGCTGGCAGGTTTTTAGGGTCATCCTTCCCTCTCCTGAACCCAATGTTTTTCCTGAAAATTGTCATTCTTTGCACAGAAATTGTGGTGAATGTTAAAGACTAGATTGGTTTGGGAATCGCATGGAACTACAAGGCCCAGCAGCCTTATCTGGCAGGCCCAGTAGCATGGCAAGCTGGGAATTGAAGTCCAGTTGCATCCAGATAGCTAAATGATTCCCATCTAGATCTTGGTCTGAATCCTATTGTCAGTCCCAACTAGAGTAGACCCATTGAATGAGTGGGATTTCCCCATGGGCTGAGCTGCCATTCAGCAGAATTATCAAACTGACACTAAACTGTTCAGTTTAGATCAACAACCTGTGACCTACCAGAGAGCTGCTGAAGCCTCCCATCCATAGCCGTTCATGCCTTGAGGAAAGCCGAGGGCAGGGAATCACAAAAGCATCTGGCTATGTCTCCGTAGCCTGATGCAAAGTGATGACATCAGTGGTTGATGTTTGCTGGGGGGTCTCTGCAGTTGATGTGACGTGTTGCATCTTGCTAAAGGGACATAGAAAGAAACTTTTGCATTCTCCGTGCCCTCCTCCAGACACAGAGGTCCAAGGGGGGAATTTGGTTGCTGTTGGCCTTCCCAACTAACCAAATAGACATATGCAGGTGTAAGATCAACTTCCATTTGTGTATGCTGCCAACAGGATGCCAGCCTAACTGTTCCATGGCATGTGTTTCCCTGTTCCCCTTCCCAATATCAGATTGAGAAATTTCAGTTTGTGTAGTCCTAAATTATAGTGGTTAGTCCCAACTAGAGTCCCAATTATTGAACGGTGAGGTACATGCCATGGATTCAGTAAGACTACTCTGGTGAGGACTAACGTTAGGCATTAGAGTCTACAGGATAGAGACTGCCTTGTTTGTGCAGCAGTGAGAGCTCAAATATTTGAGATTCTTCCAAGGGCGTTGGAGAGGCCTCTGTTTCTCTTGGAGAAGTGTTGCATGCAGGCAGCCCTTCAGCCACGGAAGAGCAGATTTTCATAGGATTCCTAGGTTGCAATTCAAGATCCCCACAAGGTAATGTAAATATCCAAGTGCGGAAATGCATTACACCAGTACTGTGTCATCTCCGTGCAACACAGGTCAACGGCAGGGTGCCACTGTTTAAAGTGCAGTGAAGGGCATGCCGTGTGAAGCCTCAGCATGCAACATTGTGTGCATAATTCTTTTTCTGCCCCTGTTCGCAGAATACCATCTGTTACACTCTGGCTAATGATTCACCCCACGTCCATTGCATGACTTGCATGTGCACGTGTCACGGACAGGATGCGAGGCTTCAGCCAATGCACTTTGTGCTGCAATGATGAAGGTGTTGACTGAGCTCAGGGAGTTTGGCAAATAGAACATTTTACTGGGCTTCTTTTCCTCCTTAACTCCAACCACCACTGCCCTTCTATCTCCAGGAACAAAACACTGTCCTTAAATCAGGATTTAAACCTGTTTTAAGTTGCCTTTCTGCATAACCAGTGCATTTCTGAGAGTTTTAACTCTTCCAGCTTGACTAGGTCTAGGTCAAATCGTGGGCAAATTGTGGCTCTCCCCTTGCTTTTGGACTGCGTCTTCCAGCTCCAACTAGCATGATGAAGGATGATAGAAATCGCAGTTCTGAACGACTCTGCTTTGCCCACTTCAGTCTGGGTAATCTCAGCCATCTTTTAATTCTTCTTCTTTGCCTGGAAGATTATTCCACCTTTGGTTTCACTGTTACAACCTGGCTATCTTTTCATATAAACCAAGAAGCCTATATCTTTCATTACTCCCAATAAAAGTGAATCCATTGAATCTTCTGGATTTACTGACGTGTTGACTCACGGTTCAACAGTTGATTCAGTAGGTCTACTCTAGTTGGGGCAAACCAGCTGGATTCCAGCAAGGAGTGGGAATCATGCAGCTTTCTATATTGCACTGGACCGCAATTCCCAGCAGATCTGATGGCAAGAAATATTGGTATTGGTAGTCCAATAACAGTTGGTTATTGGGGTGCTTCCCACCCCAAGGAGGACTGGCATAGTAGCCAGGGATACATGGCCTTTATCGCTTGTTACCTGTTTACAGAACTAACTGTAAGAAGTATATTTTTGTATAGGTCAATCCTGAGAACAGGGATGAAAGTATAATAGAACAAGAGAATAAAATGCGGAAGGGGTAGCACTGGGTTGGGTAAGTTCTATCTACCCCTCAATTTATTTTATTGTAAGGTTTACTAGGCAAAATTTATTTAAATTTTAAGAAGCCTTTCAATCATTTCTTCCTTGCTGTGGGAGTGTGTACATCTAGTGGCATTTTTCTTGTTATTCAGAAAGTCTTGGGAGAAACACAACAGATTTTGAAGAGAACTCACTTCCTGGTGCTAATTCCATTTCGACAGCCAGATCTTCCGATTTGCAAGGGGAGTTGAATGGGTTGTGCTAACAAAGGATGGTTTTGTCCTTCGCATCAGCGTAAATGTCAGCTTCTAATTTAAGTATGTTTTCTTCTGGAAGTGTGCCTCTCTAACTAGCTCTGTCCTGCCTGGGTGCTCTGATATAGCAAAAGCAGCTAAGCTTGTAGCCAGATTTTGCCTGCAGTGTCAAGCAAGGAGACAGAGATGGTAGGAAATGTGGCTGGCATGTTTTAAGTCTTTCCTGCTTCCTAACACCTCACTGGATGGTAATTACAAGCAATCTCAAGTGCCTTATTGTGAAAGTTGAGCAGAGCTTAGAAAAAACCTAGCTCTTTGGACTAAGAGGACGCTGTTTCCTATGCAGAATGGGCTGTTTACTTTGCAAAATGCGAATTTTATGCAGAAAAAGTCCCACATTGTGAATAGGCTTTGTGTGATGTTTGAAAACCACCTTGCACTGGGAAAGAAAGCATTAATCCTTTTCAGTTTATATCTGGGAGTTGTTAGTCCCAAAAGGTTTTTTTCCCCCATGCTCTGAGGTTGAGCAAATGTAGTACATATTCTTTCTCAGAGCTGCCACTTTGTGGCTTCACCTTTCCCTTGTCGTGCTTCTATAGCAGCATTCTTCTCAACCTAGGCCTTTTCCGCACTACACTCTTATAGCGCGATGATTCCACTTTCAACCACCTATGGAATCCTGGAGTTTGCCGTTTCTGGCCCCTCCCGAAACTGCAAACCCCAGGATTCCATAGGAGGTTGAAAGTGGAATCATCGCGCTATTAAGAGTATAGTGCAGAAAAGGCCCTAGAGAGGACAATTCGTGATTCTCCAGAGGCTGTTGACTCACAGACTCACCTCAGACCCAGCCAGCATGGCCAGTAGTGAAGGATTACAGGACTTGAAGCCCCAAATCTGGAAGATAACGTGCACCCCCATTCTGGTAGCGCCCCACTTCTTGGGGTGGAGAAAAGTCGGTGTTGATTCTTTTCACCACTTGGAAACCAAAGAATAATGGCGGATCTCATGGCAAGATATACAATTAGGGTGAGAGATTTAGTATATGGGAGACGGTGTGAGAGATTTGATACCTTTAGAATCTAGAAAAGGTGTCCAAGTGCTGTTGGGACTTTTGAATCCCATCGGTCTCAAGGAAGGCCAATGACCAGGTAAGACAAGAGTTATAGTCTAGCGGCATTTGGAGTTTGCCGCCTGTGATTTAGAAAAATGAGCAGCTTTCCCATGTGTTTAAGAGATAAGAATGTGTGAGTTGTTCTGGATGTGAAATATCAAATTCAGTTTTAAAATACTGGTTAAAGTGTTGTTTTTTTAAAAAAAATCTGGAAGTTGTGTAGAGAAGTTAAAGGTTATTTTCTTTGTATGTCTTCTGTTTTGTTTTGTTTTTATCCTTCAGAACCAACCCTCTGTTGTCCCAAATGTCTGTTGCAAAGGACTTGAATGAGAGAAATACTTCCTGGATTAGATCCCATGATCCCAATAACTGCAATAAAAGGCATCTGTCCATGTTTCCTCATCACTGTCTTGTTACCTGTTTGGAAATATCTACTTTTTTTAAAGGGGAAAAAAAAGGTTGCCAAGTGGGTCCAGTGGCTGGAAAAATACGTGGGCCACATTTGGCCTGTGACCACTTGCAGCCTACTCTTGGCTTATTCCATTAGAACTGCCTCTCCCAGCAGTTCCGATTGTGGTGTGTTGAGATAAAGTATCTGGCCAAGACAGGAAGATCAGGAGGTATGGAAATACCTGGGAGGAGGGGGCATCCCATTGTTTCTTTCTTACTCTGTGGCTTTGTCTTTCTACTCTGGACTGCATCGATAGAAGCACAGTGTCTAGGTCAAGGTAAGTGATAGTACCACTCTACTGTGCTTTGGTCAGTCCCCATCTGGAATACTGTGTCCAATTCCGGGCACCACAATTCAAGAAGGATATTGACAAACTTGGAACATGTCCAGAGGAATGTAACCAAAATAGTAGAAGGCCTGGAAATCATGAAGCCCTATGAGGAAGGACTTAGAGAGCTGGGCATGTTTGGAGAACAGAAGATTCAGAGGGCACATGATAGCTATGTTTAAATATTCGACGGGATGGAAGATGGAGCAAGCCTCCTTTCTGCTGCACCGGAGACCAGGACATGGAGCAATGGCTTCGAACTTCAGGAAAAGAGATTCCATCTAAACATTAGGAAGCATTTCCTGACAGTAAAAGCAAGTTTGACAGTGGAATATACTGCCTGAGAGCATGGTGAAGTCTCGGGGGGGGGGTTAACCAGAGGTTGGATGGCCATCTGCTGGGAATGCTTTGACAGTGTCTTCCTGCATGGCAGAATGGAGTTGGACTTGGTGGCCCTTGTGGTCTCTTCTGACTGTACGGTTCTGTCCTGCACAGTGAGAGATTGCTATTATGCAATGGGGGCTCCCATCACACAGGGAGCCACAACAAAAGGTAGATACTTGTAAAGCTGGACACAGGTCATCCATGGCTTTCCCCTGCCTCCTGTTTTGGACTAACAGTGCCCTGTGCTCTGCAGGAGGCAGTTTCTTCCCCCTCCTTGCACTGTCATTTCACCAGGGCAAGCTATTGAACCAAGCATTTTACTATTGCAACTCACAACAATTGTGCAATGGCTCTACTGTTTTCTCTGCTTGTGCCTTGGCTCAGCTCCGAGACTGCTCCTTTCCTGGCAATAGCAACTTAGTTTACAATGCTGTAAATTCCCAACAGGATCTCAGCCAAGAATGAGCTTCAGACAATATGCGCTGACAAGGAAGCAAATCTTTTCACAAGGCTTTATTGGCACATGTATAGATATAAAAAAAAAGAAGAAGAAAATCTGGCATTGCTAGACCAGCAAAACCATGCTGTGCCTAACAAGCTTTCCCCACTGTAATGTTTGCTTTTCCCGTTGTGTTCTGCAGTGTCTAATTCAATAGGAGTTCCAGCCCCTAATGCTTCCCAATAACAGAACGCAAATTTCCAGCAAAAAATGGATTTCTCCTTTCCAGAAGCCTCCTTGGACTGGTGGTTACGCCTCTGAAACAGGACACAGAGCCTAACAAAAAATGGTGGGGAGAGGGGAGTACTGGACTTCTGGCCACTTCTGGTTTTGATTTTTTAAATGGATTTTGAAGGTTGGTGTAGCCTTCATCAAGGCCAGAATGTGGTCCTGAAACCATTAGAAATTGTCCACCCATGCTGTACAGGGTTGCAACATGGAGTAGTGGTAAACAGGCCCCATTAAAATCTGAGGGAAATGATGCTCAACTTGCCTCATCCATCTGAAGCTGAACATGAGTCAGAAGTCTGATACGGCAGCTAAAAAAGCCAGTGTGATTCTAGGCTGCATCAACAGAAGTACAGTGTCTATTTTGAGGGAAGTAATAGTACCACTCTATTCTGCTTTGGCCAAATTGCAACTGGAATACTCTGTCCAGTTCTGGACACCAAAGTCCAAGAAGGCTATTGACAAGCCGGAATGTGTCCACGGGAGGGAGAACAAAATGGTAAAGGGCCTGGAAACCATGCCCTAAGAGAAGCAGGTTAGGAAGCTGGGTATGTTTGGCTGGAGAAGAGAAGGTTAAAAGGCGACATGTTAATATTTGAAGAGATGTTATATGGAAGATGTAAGCTTGTTTTCTGCTGCTCCAGAGACTAGGACACGGAGCAATGGATTCAAACTACAGGAAAAGAGATTCCACACGAACATTAGGAGAAAACTCCAGAAGGTAAGAGCTGTTTGGTAAGAATCTCCTTCTTTTGAGGTTTTTAAACAGAGGCTGAGTGGCCATCTGTTGCTAATATTTTGACTGTGTATTTCTGCAAGGCAGGAGGTTGGACTCGATGACCCTTGTGTTCTTTTCTAGTTCTGTGATCTCCAACTTAGCAGCCTCAATCGAGACATCATAGGAGCCCACATTTTAAGAATTAGTTTAAAATCCAGACACTAGTTTTACATTCTAGACAGGGAAGCTATGACATAGAGGTATGCTTCTGCTTTCGTTTTCTGCTCTCCATGAGGAAGCCAGAGGGGAGGGTCTTTGTTTACTCAGCCAAGACACAAGGAGTGCCAAACCACAGTTTAAACTTCCCCACCCACTGAGTCTGATGCAATGTGCAACTTGAGCCACTGTGTGCATTTCCTTGTGACCAGCGGCAGCTATGGCCAGTGGCAGAGAACAGCGGGATAGAAAGCCTACTGCTAATGACATAAGGAAATATAACCCGGGGCTTCCATTTTCAGCCATGGGACTTTTATTTGTAGCATGCAGTTCTACCTATAGGGGGGGTGCCTTGCCATAATGGAGCAGTTTAAATGATATAGATTTGGCTTTTCATGACACTTAAGCCAAAAGCTAACTGGCACAGAGAGGTGGGAGGGTTTTGTGCCAAGAGCTGGAATGCTGGAGTTAAAACCTAGATATTGCTTGGGAGGCTTTTAGGGAAAAAATCTCTTTTTTATTTTTATTTTTTTGTGGGGGTCTTTTTTTCCAATGGTAACATCCCCTAAGAGAGCCAGCGTGTAGCAATTTGAGTGTTGGACTATCACCCCAGAGACGAGGGTTCAATTCCTCGCTCAGCCATGGAAACCCACTGGATGACCTTGGGCTTCTCACACACTCTCAGCCTCATGATGGAATCCCCTTAGAGTTGCTGTAAGTCAGAAATGATTTGAAGGCACACAACAAGACAACACACTCGGCCATAAACTCCTGTGAAAGGATCTAACATGTCTTTAGCCTCTTATTTGGCTTTAAAATTGAGCTGCAGATGAGAACTCAGTTCCATGCAACAGGCTGCTGGGCATTTTAATAGCCTCTCACCTCCAATCAGCAGTAAGAGGAGAATAGCCTTTGATCTCCCATCAGCTATCAGAAATAAGAGCACAAGCAGCTTGCAAGGTGGATAGGGAACCCACATCTTGCAAAGACAGAGGTTTCCCATCGTATTTAATTTCCATTTTTTTTAAAAAAAAATCTTCAGCAAATCTTCTGCCACAGAATACTTTGTATATCACCTGCTGTGTGCCACTAAGGAGTCTAGTGATGGTCAGTGAGTTCATGTTCGCTCCATATGAACTGAGAATATGTCCTAAAGTACACTCAGTATTCTCCTTGCTGCTTAATGCTGTAGGGCAAGGATGACGGAAACCTGGTGTGTCCTCCGTAACTTACCTGTGGAACATATGCCACTGCCATAAAAGCTTTCAAGGAGCAGCAGGTCACCCAAGGACACAATTTAAAAAAAAAACACCATTATTATATTACCCTACTCCCTTTGGCAATATTAGTGGAAATGGTAAAGATTCAGTGGCTCTTAACCTTTTCTTTACCAGGGACCTTCTTTAACTATCTCTTGTTGCCACAGACCCCCAAGACCTAACTCAAGATTTAAAACTTAAAGGGCATCAAGTATTAAAATTGCTCATCAAGGGTCTTGAAAGCGGGCTCCTCGATGCGGCGTGGTGGCCATCTCTGGAAAAAGTATAGCAGGCAGGAGTGGGGCCAAATGAGAAGCAGGTATCATGCCCTGGCAAGACACTGGAAGTTGGAGCGAGGGATCACCATTGGCAAAATAAGCCATCACTCTATTCAGACGACAGTGCACACACTTATGAAGGGACATGAAGAAAAGTGTTGGCGTCTTTAAGATAGAGGTTGCTTCAATCCCCCTTTTTTGCCTTCAATACCCATTTTTAACCCCCCTCCCTCCTTTGCCAGTCTCTTCTCCTCTTGGTAAAGAAGGCCAAAAGAAAGGGGGAGGTGTTTGAGAATTTCTGATAGTACACTGACTGTTCTTTGGAAATGAGGGGAGAGAAAGAGAGAAAAGAAGGGCAAATGCTGGCTTTCTGGCTGTCAGCCAGCTGCTGACCCACCTCCCCAAAGTGGAAGAGCCACATGACAGGCAAAGCACAAACCCAGCTTGCCTACCTGCCTCCTTTTGCCTTAGTCATGTTGTGGAGGAGCAGATGGGCCTAACAGCCTTCAAGTCTTTCGCTGACCCCTTGTGAGGGCATCACGGACCCCAAGTTAAGAACCACTGGTCAAGATCATTCTAACAAAGTTATACAGCCCTTGTTAGAAAAGTCGAAGAACACTCCTTCATTTCTCGGGAAGACTGGCAAAGAATTAGAAGTATTTCTCTCCAGCCAAATTATCTAATCAGGAGAACTGTGTTCAGTCACAAATTAGTCCTACATGTTCCGAGTTCATAAAGCAAGACACAAAAGTTATTCAAGTGGCTTCACAGTATAGGTGCCATTCAGTGAAGCTCTGGAATGCACCAAGCCATAGATAGTGCTTTCCCAGGGTAATTCTGCCATTAGGGCCATACTGTCCTCATGCCATCCCATCAATTGATTTCTATTTACATCATTTAAAATATATCAAAAATTAAAAAAAAATAAAATAAAAGATGATTCGGTTTCTCCAAGTTCTGTGATTGGCTTCATTTTCTTTGAAGATCAGAATACAAAAATGTTACCAGTCATAGTAGAAATCCAGCTTGGTGGACACAGTCTTGCATCCTTTATCAGAATAGATCCTCTCCTCTTTTGGGAAATAGGTCATCTCATCCGCTACTCGACTCACAATTTCTTCGTTCACCACATAGCCGCGGGATTCGAGTTCCACCCTGATGCACATCTTCACATGTTTGTACTCCAAGGGTAGGAAGGGGACGAAGTAGTCGATGAGGTTTCGGTCGATGAGGCTGCTGTGCCAAAAGCCACCTGAGAAGAAGGGAGGGAGATTTTCTTTTAGGGAGTATTGCTCTACAGAGGCTTCTTCAAACACTAGGCATGGAGAACTTAGGTGGACATGTTTTTATCATAATCAGCCTCATTAAGAGATTCTCAACAGAATGATTCAGATCTGTCATGGGAAGTAATCTTAATCAATTATACCTGTAAACTCAAGACCATTTTGAGGATACGTTCTCTACAAGAAAGCCAGTGGGGTGAAGCAGTTTGAATGTCAGACTAGGCTGCTGGGAGAGCAGGGTTCAGATCCATGCTTTTCTGTGGAAACCACCTAGCTGTGTCACACTCTCTCAGCCTCAGGGAAAGGCAATGGCAAACCTCCTCTGAACAAAATCCCACCAAGAACACTCTACAAGAGGGTCTCTGCAAGAGGAAGTTTATTGGCTCAGCATGGTGTAGGGGTTTGAACGTTGAACAACAACCCTGGAAACCAGAGTTCAATTCCAAGCTCAGCTACAGAAACTCACTGGGTGACCTGGGATGTCTCACACACTCCCGGAAAACCCCACAAGAGGTTTGCCTTAGGGTTGCCATAAAGCAAGAAAAACTTGAAGGACAAGATGAAGTTTACCAGAAAGCTGGCTATCTCTCTGCTCATCCCACTGCTCTCCAGCAACAGGGAAGTGGCTACGCTGATTGGTGTCTCCACTGCTAAAAATTAGGTTCTGGGAGCGGGGAACCAAAAGAAATATTTTAATAAACATCGAGTCTGCCAGAAAAACAAGGCAGTTCAATTCCTCTCACTGTCCATTTCCGCCAAGCCCCACTGCCACCAAAAAATACATAGCAACCAGTCACTTTTGGGCTGACTCCTGGAACTGGAAATGACAGCATTTCATTTCTTGTGATATGTTCCTCCTATTGTAGAGTCAAAGGCTTTCACGGCCAGAATCCATTGGTTCTTGTGAGTTTTTCAGGCTTTGAGATCATGTTCTGGTTGTATTTTCTCCTGGAGAAGTTGGAGCGAGGGACACTGGAAGTTGGAGCGAGGGATCACCATTGGCAAAATAAGCCATCACTCTATTCAGACGACAGTGCACACACTTATGAAGGGACATGAAGAAAAGTGTTGGCGTCTTTAAGATAGAGGTTGCTTCAATCCCCCTTTTTTGCCTTCAATACCCATTTTTAACCCCCCTCCCTCCTTTGCCAGTCTCTTCTCCTCTTGGTATCTCCTGGAGAAAATACAACCAGAACACGGTCTCAAAGCCTGAAAAACCCACAAGAACCAATGTTCCTCTATTGTTCAATTGAAATTAAGTTCTGGGGAGCTTCTTATCAGTAAGAGGGGTTTGGCAATGGAACCAATTGTTTAAGAGGTGGCAGAGTCTTCACAAGGAGGCTAGACAGCTACCTGCCAGGGACCTACACAACATTGAGCTACTTATATGCTTAATATAAAGCTCCAAATCTGTGCTTGGCGGCAAGCAGGTAGGATTGAGGAAGTCTCTGATTACTTCCCCATAAGCAGACACATAATGATGACATCAGTGCTGAGATCCAGGGGTTTTTCCAGGGGTCTCGGCACTTCTGTAACACTGGTAATGACCTATAAAGCCCTATGCAGCTTGAGTCTAGGCTATTGGAAGGACCATTTCTCCCTTCTCTCTGTCCCACCACCTTCTCAGGTTTGTTGGGTGAAACAAGGGACAGGGCTTTCTTGGTGGCTGCTGTCTTTGGAACTCCATCCCAAGAGAGGCCAGAGTGGCTCCATCCTTGCTCTCCTCCCACCAGCAAGTTAAAATAGTTTAATGCCACCAGGCTGTTAGAAACCGTCTGGGATGGGTTTTTCATGCTCTGCAGTGCTGTTTTTATGTTGTCTTTTAATGAATTTGAATGTTTTTAATGTTTAATATTTTTAACTTCATCATTGTCTTAGTTAATTTTGATATTTATACTTTTATTGAAGTTTCTGTATAGTACTTAATCTGTATTGTTTTTAAATATGTTGTTAGCAGTCTTGCATCTCATTACTGAAAGCCAGTATATATGTAAATAAAACATAATCATCATTGTTGCTGTTGTGCAGTGAATTTCAGCCAGTGTAAACTGCTTTGGGTACCACATAAAAGAAAAGCAGAGAACTAACTAACTAAATAAATAAATACAGTGCCTCCTGAGCAGATACTCAGCAGAACTGCAGGTCTGAAATCATGATATAAGCTGCCACAACTCACTGTTTTTGTTATTGAAAACAGAGACAGACACTGTAGCCTCCACGTCACCAAGTTTCAAGTCTTCCCTTCTCTTTCCTTTCCTCCAGAAGTCCAGTGCCACTTCGGTTATTTTTTCAGCTCCCGCATTGCTGGACAAAGGGAAAGGACCATCAATATAAGCAAGCTTGCAGAAGAGCTACTACAGTGTGGTACAGCATGGTCTTCAGAACAAGGCTGGAAGAAAAACAAAATCCCAGCCGCCTAATTTTATTTATTTCATCTATATCCTGCTTCCCCCAAGCCACATGGAACCCAAAGCAGCTTATTCAGTATGTTAAAACCAAAACAGCTAAAACAATCTGTAATACAAAAGTTTAAAAAGCATTAAACAATCCACTTAAAAACTTTCGTTTAAAAGAATTTAAAAATAATTAAGACCTACTGCATATTAAGAGCCAAACCACCTGCTGTGCTACCCCAATGAGTCAAAACCTGAAGGCCTGCTTAAATAAAAATGTCTTTGCCTGTTTAAATAAGGAGGTCACGCTTTCGCCTAGCAGTCTGACATTTCTCAGACCCTGCTCAGAGGCAGAGACGAGACACATTTTGCTTTGCCTCCTAAGGAAGGCAATATTTTGGCAGCTTCATGTCACTACTTTGCCTAACCTGAGGAAGATAAAGATGGCCTTCCGATAAGACACTCCATCCAGCTCCTCATAGTAGTCGAGGAAAGGTTTGATGGAATCAATGAGTCCAGCGTGCATTTTATCCATCTCGTCAAATATGAAAACGGACCTCCCACAGGTACTCACGTTGCCCCGGATCCACATTTGCAACTGGTCCTAAAAGTTAAAAAGTACACATTTTGTTTATCTATTTAAAACATGGGCTTCAAGATGGTAAGGTTGATGCTTCAAGGGGCTTAGGTCTGGGACAGGTGGACCAACCTAGTTCTGAATAGAGATGTGAAGGCCTGGTAGGTGAAAAGACAGAAAATTTGGAAAAGGGGTTCCCATTTTTTTTGGTTTACCACAATGGATTATGGAATATTTTCTTTTAGAATGAATGGATGGATGGATGGATGGATAGATAGATAGATAGATAGATAGATAGATAGATAGATAGATAGATAGATAGATAGACAGACAGACAGACAGACAGACAGAAGACAAAGACAAGAGCAATAAAATGTTTTAAGATATTTTCAAAAGAATAGTATATAACCTCATTGTGTATACGCAAATATTCCAAAATCTGAAAAAAATCCAAAACACCTCTGGTTCCAAGCATTTCAGATAAGGGATACTCAACTTGTACTATCCCTTCTCCAGCTACCATGCTCCAACTCAAAATCAGGCTTTTTTTAAAGCAATCCATTCCTGTTAATCCACTCATTTTTTAAAAAAATCATTGACATTAGTTGACACAATGTTAAAAAAAAAAAAAAGTAACTGGCTGCATTGCTCATTACTGTTTTATTACTTTTAGGTGACTTTGCACAGTATATCACCTGATGAACATGAGTAACAGATAGAGGCAACCTGACTTTTCCCCCATTTAGAAAAATCAGTCGCACAGTGTTAACAATTGGCACAGTCTTTATTATCCCGTCTTCCCGATTTAATAGCATTTTATCACATTTCATTATTGGCGTAAACTGCTTTTAGCTGCCCTGAGTGGTGCAGGAATACTAGAAGGGTGGGGCACACATTTTTGTTGAAATGAGCACAATGGCCATACTGGTTGGGACATCCAGGAATCAAAGTCCACCAACATCTGGAGGGCCAAATGTTCTCTGTCCGGAGTCTAGGGACAAGATGGCTTTCATGACAGAAGTGAAGAAACAGCTACATTTCACAGACTAGTTTAGAATAAGAGATTGTACATTCAGTAAAAAAAGTCACGGATTTTACATCTCCTACATGTACTTTTGCAATCATTTATTTTATTTTATTTTATTTTTTATAACGAGACACAGACAATGAAAACCGACCAAATGACAGTTTTAAGAAGTTCACATTTATCAACTGAAGAAGTATAGCAAGTTTCAGAGCCAGTATGGTGTAATGGTTTGAATTTTGGACTAGGACTCTGGGAGGCCAGGATTCAAATGCCTGCTCAGCCACAGAAATCCATGGGGTGACCTTGGGCAAGTCACTCTCTCTCAGCCTCAGAGAAAGACAAATGGCAATTCCACCCCCACCCCGCAATAAACCTTGGAGAGAAAAGCCCGTGACAGGATTGCCCACAGGTCACCATAAGTTGGAAATGACTTGAAGGCACACAGGAACAGCGAGGTTTCTGGTACAAGAGGGAAATATTCCTATACAGGCACCCTTCACTTTTTGTTGACTTGTTTTTTGACATTCTGCTGTTCCAATGCTTGCAAATTACAGGCAAGTTCTATTGATTCAACAAGGGGCCTGCTCTTTTGTCAACTTTTGCACATGCAGTCCCAAATCTTGCCTGCGGAAAGAGTAGATGCCCCGCCACTGAATTAATGGAACTTGTCTGTAATTTCCATGCATCGAAATAGCCTTCCATCAGTTCTTGTCTACAGAAGCTTGCTTGTGACCACAAGTGAGCTGGGGTGGGGGAAGGGGCCAAGCCATCTGCATGCATGTATGTACTCAGTCCTGAGCAAGCCTCCATTAAGTCCTTCATGTCCTCTACACGGGTTCCACTTTTCTACCAACTCTTTTTGACAGAACTCCAGTTCCTAACCTGTGAGATAAGCAGGGGGAGAACTGTAGCTCTCCAATGATCAAAATCAAATGTCTGCCCTTTAAAAATACAGCTTAGGAATTATTAATGTTATGGTACAGACCAGCCTTGCCCAGCCAGATACTGCTCTATATGTTAACTACAACTCCCATCATCCCAGGCAGCACAGCCAATATGAGAGACAAGGCTCTGTGAGTTCTTTCTCCTCACTTTCCCTTGATGCTCCCACTTAAATGAGTATTGACATATTTGAAAGGATGTCATGTTGAAGATGAGTCAAGCTTGTTTTCTGCTGCTCTAGGGATTAGGACATGGAGCAATGGATTCAAATTACAGAAAAAGAAATTTCACCAAAACCTCAGGAAGAACTTCCTGACTGTCAGAACCATTTGACAGTGGAATATGCTGTGGCGGAGTCACCTTCTTCGGAGGTCTTTAAACAGAGGCTGGATGGCCATTTGCTAGGGGTAGTCTGAGTGTATTTTCTTGCATGGCAGGGGTTGGACTCAATGGCCATTGTGGTCTCCTCCAACTCTATGATTCTATGAATAAATGAATGGTTCTGGTATTTTTAATTCTATAGAGAACTTCCCAGTCAATGGCGGAAGGCTTGTGTAAACGTCCAATCATAAATTAAGAAGCTCCTTTAGTTGCTACATGGAAGATTTATTCCACGTCTTTTCCTCATCAAGAGACAAAACACAAACTCTGTTATGGAGAGTTTTATTTTTTCACCTTCAGAGAATCTGTTTCATACTGTTGTGTCTGTCAAAGAACTTCTGTGTATCTGGTGAAAGAAGGATTCCATCTTTCAGACTCTTTAAAACTTAGACTTTTTTAGATGCTTTCAGATGTGCACACTTAATTCTGACCTGAGGGAATGTGCCAGGCCTCCCAGCCTAGGCTATTATCTCATATCAACTTACTACAGGTCTAATACAGAGGTTTCCAATCCTTTCCTTTATGCGAGCCAGTGTCATCAAAAGCTTCCACAGACTGCCATATACATAAGCCATTTTAACATTTTAACGCAGTGTATGACTAATGGCAATCAAAGTCATATATCAAAGATATGAGACTTCATTCAGGCTAATTAAATAACTTCCAGAGCATGCCTTAATTTGGGGTATTTTCTGACCCCAATGAGAATTCCATTAAAAAAGCCCCTATGTCCACAGATGTGGTTGAGGGTACAGAACCACAGGTATTCTGCAACATTCAAAACTCAGAGCCAGAAAAACACATATTCACTTAGAATCATAGAGTTGTAAAAGACCACAAGAGCCATCTAGCCCAACATTTGGGATGTAACATCTGTTTTGAGGAGCTTCCAGTCTTTGTTTGCAGCGGGGGGAAAAAGAAGGAACCAACACAAATTTGTTGGGACAATTTATCCCAGCTGCTTCCCTAAAGTCTATATAAACACACATACACACGCCACCTTCTATACAATGAGTAGCTAAAACCTAAGAAATAAAATCATAAGAGCTGGAAAGGATCACATTGTCTGTGCAGTCTAACCCCCTGACAACAAAGTTTAGAAATGTTCAGGTGACACTGTTTTAAATGCCAGCCTTGTGGGTCCACTTTTGTGCAGAGTCTACAACAAAACCAGACTCGGGGGAGACTAAAATGTCCCATCTGCTTGAACAAGGGCTGAAAATGTAGCTGTTTGTTAACAACGATGTTTATTCACAAATATTTATGCTCAAAACACAGCCAGGCCTACCATTCTCTGAGCCAAGGATGCATTCCTAGGTAAGATACAGATCTCATCAACCTGTAAACTAAGAGAAAACGGGCTGCCTAGCAGTCCACATAGAATCACAGAAACGTAGAGTTGGAACAGACCACATGGGCCATCCAGTCCAACCCCCTGCCATGCAGGAACACCCTCAAGGCACTTCTGACAGACGGTCATCTAGCCTCTGCTTAAAAACCTCCAAAGAGGTTTGGAGGTTTGTTTCTCCCATGGTAGATTTTGGAAGCTGTAGTCCAAAAAAATAAAATTTCACAAGCTCAGGCCTCACCTCTCTCCTTAAGGCAAGGGTACATGACAAGCATAAATTTCAGCTTGGCACCAAAGTCAGCCAAAAATTGTAGACTCCTGTGTCTGTGACTGAGGAAATTGGGGTCTTTCCTCAAAATACTTCGGGGGAAAAACCCACAGCTGTAAGGAAAACAAGTTAACCCACCAAACCACACCAAATTTCAAAGATATACATTTCTGTGTGTTTCCTTTTACCTTGTACTGCGTAAGGTTCTGCAGATGAGGAAAATGCAAAGTCGACACAAACTGATGGACATATTTGCTGTTGAGGCCCTCTTTGTATATGCTCTCGGCAATGATCTTGCTGACAAAGTTTTTCCCAGTGCCAGTCCAGCCATGTAAGGAAAGGGTCAGGGGCTTCTTGGGGTTGGAATTGTTCAAAAACCCAGTGACTGCTTTCACAATCACCTTTGTTGCCAGATGCTGCCCAAAGAGCTTCTTGTCCAAGTCTTCCTGAAGCACTGGAGGTGGGGGGACCAGGGAGGGGAAAAGAAGAAGAGCAACCAACTGATCAGTAGGTAAAGGAATGTGTTGGAAATGTAAACCTATTCACATTTTTAGCCAGCTACTTCAGAGGGTCCCAGGTGAGTGTACATAAAATCACCACCACAGACGGGAGTGATTCCAAGAACAGGCACTCCCCAGAAGCTTTATAAAGACCAACTCCTTCCTTCACAATAATTGCTATAACTTCATTGTCATTTTGTCCTTCCTCCTCAGGTATTTGCACGTTTCCTCCACTTGAGTCATGAGGTATAATTGGGGTGTAAGAAACAATAATAGTCCCATCAATGTATCCTGTTTGGGACAACCTTATTTAAGAAAACCCCAGATGCTCACAGTATGAACCTCCTCCATCCATCCCAAGTCTTCTCCCCTTGATTAAACTCATCATCTCTTCTGTGCATAACCAAATGCAAGGAGGAAACCCTCCAATCCCACTCAACTTCCTTTAGCTCTTCCTCACTCTTTAAATACAAACCCCTAGATTCTATTAAGCTTTGAGACTACAGATCTATTGTTCCCTCTGAATCCGTTGCTCCGTGATCATATTCTCCCTCTCCCTTCAGAAGGCACTGGACTTTGGAGAGGACCAGATGGGCTGGCTTGGTGGGCCAAATCTGGCTCATGGCTTCTTCATCCCTATATTAAAATGTACTAGGAATGGTAAACCCTTTTTGCGTATGTAAAGAAAACACAGAGCTGTACAACAAACCGCAGTAACAGTAAAAGAGTACGCCAGGGCTTCCCACCAGATTATAACAATGGAAGACATTTATCCATGAATGACATTTAGTGTGGTGGTGTCTCCTTCTTTGGAGGTTTTAAGCAGAGGCTGGATGGCTGTCTCTTGGAAGTGCTTTGCTGTGTCTTCCTGCATGGCAAACGGGGGCTGGACTGGATGGTCCCTGAGGTCTCTTCCAACTCTAGGATTCTATGATAAGTTCCAAAATTTCTCTCACACTCCAGCTTGTCCAAGAAACAGCGAGAGGGTTAGAAGGGGGGAAATCAGCTGTTGGCAAATATAAATATCCCTAAAAAACTGACAGTACAAAAGTACACGTGCTGTAGTTTCTATAGCACCGCAAGGGCATAATCAGGTCTCAGGCGGAATTTTCCCCTATTTCCCTTCCAGTACCGCTGTTGGGAGAAAACTGAATTGATACAATGATAAAGCTCTCCGAAATTTGGGTACCGTAGCATACTATGTGGCCAGTTTAGAAACAAACATTTGATTCTTGGCAGATGTGTAGTGAATTTTTACCCCCAACGATGCCTACTGGACATGCTGGGAAGGTATACCTGTGATTCTGAGTTACTGGAAGTGTAACTTCCCTAACTGGCCATGGTGGGAGCTGTACCCCTCCTCAAAGTAACCTTCCTACGCAAACTGAAAAGTGATGAGGGAATAAATACATATACATTTTACTAATAAATATACCCTCCGTTGATACTTAAGAATTAATACTTTATATAAGTGACAACATACTGAGTTATCTATTTGGTTATTTTCCTGTACTGTTTTTTGTTCTGTTTTTCTTTTTTTTTAATATGTCTCCTTTGGTTATTATTGTTTGATTTTGTAAATTACGGCTTTGGTTTTTAAATAATAAAAGTTAAAAAAAAAAAGTAACGTTCCTAGGCGTCATTGCCTAGAGGATACTGGGAGTTGCAGTGTTAAAAAGGAACTTCCCCCATCCTTTGCTGCCACCACAATGATGATGATGATGATGATCATCATCATCATCATAATAATTATTATTGTTGTTGTTGTTGTTTATTACCTGCCTCTCCCCAAGGCTCAAGGCAGGGTACAGAATAGACGGAGTTAAAGGTCGTACTTGAAATACACATAGAGCAATCGATACAAATACACCATGATTAAAACACATGATAATTAAAAGTACAATTAAAATACAACAATTGGATCAAAGGTAAGGAAAGATAAGATTTACTGAAGTAACAGTGAATAGAAAGTGGCCAATAAAAGGTCAATAATGGTATTTAAAGGATGTTTATTTGTTTTATTGTTTAAATGGATCAATACTGGTTTAAATGTGTATATTATAATGAACATAAATTGATAGAAGACTGTATATATTTATGTATATATATATATATATATATACACACACACACACATATACACACACACACACCTACCTACCTATCTATCCACACACACACACACACACACACACACATACATACATATAAAGGAGGTTGTCAGATAAATACCAAAAGAGGATGTATTTGGGGAAAATGAAAAAAAAAAAAGGAATCAAAGGCCGGGGGTTGAAAGATAATTCTAAAATGTCAAAGAAGATTAACTTTTGATGATGCAATTTTTTTTGTTTTTTTTAAAAAAGATTTAATTTCAGGTTTTTTTGTTCTAATAAAAATATTTTTTTAAAAACACAGTTCAAGGTACGATTAAAATCGCAATTAAAAGCACCATTAAAGCGAGACCGGGCAGGCCAGCTGGGAGAGATCAGTCTTTAGCCCTTCTTAAAACCCGGCGGGCCCCCTCTGAGGGCAGAGCGTCCAACCCACCCCTCCCTTGTGACGTCACGGCAGCCGGTTCCTGACGTCACTCGCCCCTTCCCTGACCTCACGGCGCCCGCCCAGGGACTCGGAGCTTTCCCCGCTCCGTTCGCTTTTTACCTGCCCCGGCGCGGGCCCCGGGCCTCTCGAGGCAGCACTCGGCGAAGAGGCAGTACAGCCTCGGGTAGGAGATGAGGCCGGTGAGGGCCGAGGCCGCGGCGCCGGCCAAGGCCAGGCTCAGGCTGATGGGCTCCACCGCCTCGGCCGCCGGGCCCAGCTGCCACAGCGTCAGGGCGGCCAAGGCCACCGCCGCCCCCGGTCTCCGTCCGAGGAGCTTCATCGCCGGCCCGGGCCAGCTACCTGCTTCGCTGTTTTTACCTCAGCGCTGGCACTTCCGCTTCCTCCCCGGAGCCGCTTCCGGCTCCCCGGGCGCCATTTTTGAAGCGGGCAAGAGTTAGGAGACGGGCGGAACTCCGATTGGTTCCCACAGCTGCGGGAGGGGCGTGGCCCGCTCCCCTTTTACTGTACGGTCTTCCCATCCAAAGAACGTGTAGAGGCAAAATCAGGGGTCCGGTGCTACCCGCTTGCAGGGAAGCAACGCCTTTGGCAAAAAGTTCCCTTTTTTTTGACTGCCATGCCCAGCATCCCCTAGCGCTCTGGCTGCGCTGAGTTCAGAGGAAGCCATCAGGAAGAGGGACTTGTTGACATGCAGGGGATTCTGGGCCTCGCAGTCCCAAAAAGGAACTTTGACAAAGGACTGACTTCTGGGTACATGGGACTGCAATGCCCAGAATCCCCTGGGGGGAGAGGAGGAGGAGGGCCACTCTGAAAGTCAAAGAGGAAGCCATCTGGAAGAATAGCTTATTTAGGCAATCAATATGCCTTCCAATGGCAAACCACCGCCGAGCCCCTTGCCTGAAAAAACAAAAGGACCCCATGGAAGTTCATGGGGCCGCCCTAAGGCAACGGGTGACAGGAGGGCAAACGCAAACATGCCTGTGCTGTACTTCAGAGGAAGCTCACAGGGAGACAATCCAGATACCAAGCCTAGCTGGTCACAAGGAATTGCTACCTGCTGGGGGAATTTCAAGTAGCGTTGCTCTCAAAAACAGCCCACTCAGGCCTTTTCCACACATGACTGCTATAGCGCTATCATTCCACGTTCAACGCCCTCAAAGCCCCCCCCTAAACTGCAAACCCCAGGATTCCACTGGACGTTGAAAGTGGAATAATAGCACTGTAACAGTCTAGGGCAGAAATGGCCACAGTCTCCATTCCAGGAAAATTATGTGTTATTTTTCAACCTGCAGTCCAGAAAATGGGTGTATACGCAGGTGCTTTTTAGGAGTTTGTCCTTTTTACTCTTTACGGTAACTGAAAAGGAACAAGTTGGTATTACTTGGTGTGTGTATGTTTGTGTGTTCAAGTAGCCTGTTGACTTATGGAGACCCCATGATTTCATAGTGTTTTTGTAGGCAAGGAAGCCTCAGCGGCGGTTTTGCCAGTTCCCTCCTCTGAAATAAGAGCTTCCAGCACCTGGAATTCCTTGGTGGTCTCCCATGCAAGTCCTGCCCAGGAATGGCCCTGCTTAGCTTCCCAGATCAGAGAGGATCTGGTGCCTTTAGGATATTTAGGCCTAACCAAACAAAATATAGGGTTAGCTTTTTTTAACCCAAAAGCATGAAAGGCATTCTGAAGATAACAGTAATTTTAAACCAGAATTCTCCTGATACACTCTTTTAACCCCCAAACCTTGCCAAACGTTTTCACCATGCTAAACGCTGTGCTTTTCCTCATGCTGTATCATGCAGCAACTGGAACAAAAAGTCATACACAAAACAGGGTTTCAGTCTCAGTGAAGGTGTCCTTGCTACTGACTGATCCTGATTTTTTTTAAATCAATTTTTATGTTCCTTTCACCCACTGGGTGGAAGATGGTTCACTCTTGCTTTCAAGGTCTCCACATTTAATAAAAACAGAATACTCAAACAGCCAGTTTAAAAAGGCTTCTGTATTTTCAGTACTGACATATCTTAAAAATCAGGAGAAGACAACATTGTGGTTACCGCCTTCTCAATTGCTGCACATAAGCCTCCCTTTGGTGCTTGTCCAACTGCCATCAACAAACCTTTGCCTGAACACTGAAAACATGGGTTATGTTGTCACTCTCCAATATATCTCTAATGGCTACTCTAAGTTTTGTCCTGTATTTGGATGTTTGTATGTTTGTACAGAAACATGGGAGAGAAACAAAAAAGACCTACAGCCTCAATCCAGTTATGACTCCCAGCAAGACAAGGTCTTTCGAATCAATGGAACACTGAGCCTTCGCTGACCACGCTCTGAATGAATCCGTGGGTCTACTTTCGCTGGGACCCACAACTGGGATTTTGGCCTATGTCTCCAAGCCATCTTCTGTTCACACTTAAAAACAAAAAGTCACACAGCAAATAAGACAAACCCGCAAACAGAAAAAGTTCATAGTGCATCTATCCCAAAATGCAGAGAGAGAGAGAGAGAGAGAGAGAGAAAACACCCAGCACACTAATTTCTGCTCTCTCCCTGTCAGTTGTTGGGAGTCTTCTGTTCTTGAGGAGACTCAAAGCCAAGAAGAGAGTCCAAAATGGCACAGTGGAGAGGTTTTGCCTGTTCTACGTGCGGTTCAACGTCTGGAAGATTCGGGAAATTTGTAACATGACGGGCCCTGTCTCTGGGTCGTTCATCCACTGAGTGCTGTTTAAGGGGTTTTCAAGCATATCTTCAAAGGCTGCCAGAGAAAGGAGGACGAGAAAAATAACCCATAAGTGACTGTGGCATTCAGGGAAAACTTCAGCCTTAGCCACAACTAGCAGAGGACACATCTCAAAGGATACAGAGAATCACAGAATCTCAGAGCTAAAAGGGGTTGCAAGGACCATCTTGTCCAACTGCCAGCCAGGCAAGAATACACAACTACGCACTCTGGGAAGATGCCTGTCCAATCTCTGTTTCAAGGCTGCCAAAGAAGGCAGTCTATTCCACTGCCAGACAGGCCTTATAGTCAAGAAGTTCTTTCTAATGTTTAGATAGAATCTTTTTTCTTGTCATTTGAATCCACTGGTTTGTGTTCTTGTCTCTGGAGCAGCAGAAAACAAGCTGCTCCATCTTCTAGATGACATCCCTCATGCAGAGCCAGATCCAAGTACACTGAGACCTAGTTTTGCACAAAGAATCTCCTTTGCAACTTTCAGAGGCTCAGCCTCCAATACAAGAGAAGCAGCTGTTTCAAACAGGTTCTGGCCATCCTTTTTTGACTACAGAGTTATCTATTTGTTAGATAGCAAGTCCTTTGGCCCAACAATTGAACTTTGTTGATGTTGTTGTGTGCCTTCAAGTCATTTCAGACATACAGCAGCCCTAAGGCAAACATGTCATAGGGTTTTCTTGGAAAGATATGTTCAGAAGAGTTTGCCTTTGTCTTCCTAGGAGGTTGAGAGAGTGCAACTTGCCCAAGGTCATCCAGTACGTTTCTCCAGAGTCGTAGCTCAATGCTCGAACCACTACACTGGCTCTCAGCAACTGAACTACACCATAGTTTAACTGTTGCAAAAGCTTTTTAACCTTCTTTGCAAATACAAAGGGTGTGCTTGTTTGCAAACATTTACAAACTGCTTCGATCAGCAGGTTTCAAAGCTCTGTTCAACAATAAAGCCAATGATATAGTCAAAGCACAAAATAAACACACTATTATTTATACTCTCTGTGAAATAATGGATTCCCTGGACAACCCAGGGCAGGCTTGCCACAATTGGTATAATTTCAACATGTGTCTGAAATGACAAATGTTTGGACCATGCCAAATTTTAGAGGGAAGAGCATTCCGTACAGTGGGTGTCACAACACTTAATGTCCTGCTCCAAACAATTGTTCTGAAGAATTATTGGTCTATGGTATGCAAAGGAGACTCAACGTGGTATAGTGATTTGAGCTCTGGACTAAGACCCTGGAGATCAGGACTCAGTTCCCAGCTTGGCTATGCAAACCCACTCTCAGCTCTAGAAAATCTCATGGTAGGTTCACCTTAAGGTTGCCGTAAGTCGGAATCGACAGGAAGGCATGCAATACACAGAGTATGCAAAGCGATCTTGTAGCACCTTTGAGACTAACAGAGAGAAACAAGTTGGTAGCACAAGCTTCATAGAGTTAAGTCTACATTTGATGAAGTAGACTTAAGTCTATAAAAGCAAGAGCCTTTCGTGTGCTGATCAGACTAACATAGCTATCAGTTGTTTATTAAGTCTCAGAGATATTGCAGGATTTGGGGTTCTGCAGGGCAAGCAACCATTGCCTCAATCTTTTCAATAGAGGTACACACACAGAGATGTGTCAGAGGACCATTGAGGGTACTGGATATAACATTCTGATCGCTTCCAGTTACATATATACATACTAGGTAGGGAGGCCCAAAAATATGGACAGGCAACTTCACAGGCCATCCTCCCTCCCCAAGCCCACTCGGCAAGCCTCCCTGCTGCTTTTCAGTGTACCCAAAGTGACATAACGTCACTTCCAGACATCATTTTGGCTTATTCTTTATTGTTGTGTGTGGTTTGGGAGCTTGGGGGGGGGCTTCTGGAGTTAAGGGAAGCAAACCACTGCATTTTTAGGTGGGTTTGGAAGATTTGGAGCAAAAAAAAAAAAAATCACCCAAAAATGAGTCTGAAAAAAAATATATAAAATTTTAGGGCAGGGTTTGATCAGCTTTTGGGAGCTTCTGGGGAGTTCCAAGAACCACATGTAGCCAATGGGCTGAACTCTGTCCACCCTACACTGAAAGAATGTTTGGGGAGATTTCATCTGAAGAAATCCTGGGCACGGTGGTAGGCCTAAGGGGGCTGGGAGGAGCAACCTTGCAAGACACCCACACCTACTGTACAGATCTTCCATGTGGAAACATCACTTACCAAGTAGCGTTTTAGGATTTGTGAGACCCAACTGTACAACTGGATTTTCCAGGATGGCTTGGAAGAGAGGACTGGCTGGGTCAATTCCCTTGTCTAAATCCTCTGGGGTGGGCTTCCGGTCTCCAAGCAGCCACTCACACTATAGCAAGTCATAAGGAAAAAGATGAAATGTCCAGACATTAAATCCTTTGAATACAGATGCCCCTTGCTTTTTGACAACACATCCTTTTTTGACCACTCTTTTGACCAGTTTGATGGCCTGCCTATTCAACTAGTTTATAGTGAGAACCCATATCTTCAGTGTGTTGTCTACTCTTTTGCTGAGTTTGCACAATGCTTTTGTGATCATATGCTGCTTTTTTTCTCTCAATTGACTCGGCCTACTCTTGTTGACAACACTCCACATTTGTGGGTTTCACTTTTGTGGATTTGATTATTCATGGATTATTTGCTGCCACCTCTGCTGCCTCCCTAGGCCATGTTTAATAGGGACTGCAAGCCTCATGATGCTGAAAAACTGCAAATGAGGCTTGTAAATCCCTCTTAAAAATGGTGCAGGGCAGCAGCGGAGGGGGCCATAAGCCCCATCAACCAACCACTTCTGCCTTATGAAGGAACCCTGATGCCTCAAAGGAATCCACGGTAGGTTGAATAGGGTGATCATACTTGTATGTTAAATCCAGTTTGGGAGAGACTACTTTTACGGGGTCCTGTGCCCCTAACTTTAGTGAATGTGGAGGGATGACTGGCCTGTGGACTGTACTTGTTGTTTGTGGTGCATTTCATGTCCTATACAGTATTTGTGCTTATAATACTTATATTGTGCTTATAATACAGTATTTGTGCTTATATAATACATACAGAAAATATATATATATATGCACATGTGTGTGTATATAAGTATTGAAAATGGGTTCCGCATTTCAACTGCTTCTACTTTTTCACTTTGTGAAAGTACTTTGGTCCCGGAACCATCAAGGAAGTGTGGAATGCCTGTAGTTTATAACCGTGCAAGTACAATGCCACACGTTGGCCTTCTGCAAGATCAAAAAGGGACTGCACCCTACACCTGGAATATGTTTCTACTCCTTTTCAAAAATGTTTGACCCAAATTTTGCAATGTCCCACCCCCCAAACATTTTAGCCTCTACTAACCCCCTCTGGTCTACTTTTAGGCCTCTCCTGGGCCTGAAATTGCCTGGTGGGAACAGAAGCACGGCAAAATTGCTCCCAAAGAACATGATGGGCCATGTCTTGCAAAAGAAAAATTTTAAACCATGGGAAAAAGAAATTTTGACGTGTCCCCATGGGCCTGAAAAGAGTCTTGGGGTCCCCACACAACCCAGGGCTGCCCCTTCCTCATCCATATAGTAGATACTACAAACTCAAGGAGGGCCTACTGCCCCCCTCACAATGGATACTCACTGCAGCATTTTGTTGGTTGTTGTTCACTCTTAGAGCATCCACCACTTCTCTCTCGTCAAAGCCCATCTCCATCAAGGCAATGACAGCCTGTAACAAAAATGACAGGGCCTCTTAGAGGCAGCATTGGTTTGGGGACAAATTCTAGGGCAGGCCAGTTCCTTCCAGCAGACCCTCAAAAGACTGCAACACCTCAGGTCTAATTTTTAACAATCCCTAGGATAAACCTTGAACAGTGATATGGCTGAATAGAATGTTTGCTAAACTGGGGCCATTTCCGCACTAAACTGTTATAAAGCTATTATTTCACTTTCAACATCCTATGGAATCCTGGAGTTTGCAGTTTAGGCCTAAACTGCAAAGCCCAGGATTCCATAAGATGTTGGAAGCGAAATAATAGCATTATAACAGTTCAGTGCGGAAATGGCCTGGGACTCTGGCCAAGATGGCTGATTCACATCCTGCTTCAGCTTTGTAAGATTTATTATCTTTTAAGCTTATGAAGATATGGAAGGATTCCACAAGGGCAGAATTGCAATCTCCTGCATAACCCCCTGACTCAGAAATGAATATATTATTTCTTTAATTGTGGAACAGATTGTTCCTGTTGTTGCCACCGCTGTCTGTGTCCAGCAGTTGGGTTCCGCTGATCCCTTCTCAGAGCTCCATGGACCCCAGGTTAAGAGTCACTGCTTTAAGCAATATAAGGCTAGCTGAGCACTAGGAACATTTTACTTTAGACCTAACATTCCCCTTTCTCTTGCTTGATCTCTGCTGAATTTGTGTCCTGGAAACAACACCCAGGCTTACTGGCAGCAGCCATCTTTCCTACTTCCGTGATAGTACCAGCACACAGGCAAGAACAGAGATACCTTTCATTTTGGCAAGTACTGGATTAATTTAAATTGATCTGGTGACTGGGAACGAAAAATCCTTGATAATGCCTGGAGCTCCTGGGAAATTTTTCAGGACAAAGAAAAAAATCATGTGGATCTACAAAACAGAATCAGTTTCTACAGGTATCAAACCTGGGACTCCCAGGGATTTTCCCCCCTTCATCTGGAGGTGCTCTTATTAGGCAATTTACACGCTATATAGCTTGGAACCAGGTTATTTGAAGGACTGTGTCTCCGTTTATGAGCCCACTAGAATACTAAAATCATCCAGAGGCCCTTCTCTCTTTTCCACCACCTTCTTAGTCTCGTTCGGTGGGAACATGGGAGAGGGCCTTCTTGGTGGCCATTTCCAGGCTTTGGAACTCCCTCCCTAGAGAGGCCTGGATGACTCCCTCCTTGCTTTCCCTCTATCAGCAGTCCAAAATATTTTTGTGCCGTCAGGTTTTTACAAACTGACTAGGGCTGGGCTTTTAATGCTGTGTGGTTCAGTTTTTAAGGTTCCAAGGTTTGTATACAGTTCTTAAATGCATTTTAATAATGTTTAATGCTTTCCCTTCATAAATTGTTTAATTGTTTCTAAATCTTATATTCATACTTTTATTTTAATGCTTTCGTACTGTTATTAATTTGTATTGTTTTAAGTATGCTGTTAGCCACTAAGTCTCATTACTGGGAGAATAAATGATTAAAATAATAAAAACTACCAATAAATAATTAAGGGCAATTAAAGCTGCGGCAACCAAGGAATTCTGTGAGCTGTCCTGAAAAAAGAAGAAATTTCTAAGCTCTGGAGAAGGCCTACACGATCAAGTTTGGATGCTACTATTGAGATCCTCATTATATATGGGCAGATACACAGGCGTATGTTTGAAAGTACCCGTGGATCAGGACGAAACTCTCTTTTCCTGCGGATCTTCTTGAATATTTCTGTCAGCTCATCCTTTGGCTCTTCTTGGCTCGCTTCCGGGCTCACCCCGCCAACTGCTTGAGCAGACGACGGCCCTGCTTCGTCTGTGTTTTCTGCCGCGGACTGGCCAGGCAGGGGGGTGTCAACAGTGGGGTCATCAGCATGTTCGATCAGCCACTCCATGGCCTGAGTCACAGACATGCTGCATGAGAAAGGTCACATGTCAGTAACTGGCATCCACATCTAGGCAGAAACAACAGACTGAAGATGCTGCCCCACACTAGGGCTGAATCTTGCCATGGCCAGTGGAGACAACTACCACACCACTACAGTTGATGCAAAAAAATCAGGAGAGAAAAGAAATTCCTAAGCATGTGTGTATGTGTTTCAAGTAGAGTGGAAGGAAGTATGAAAGGAGGATACAGATTGAGCCTCCCTTATCCAGAAACCTGAAAACCTTCAAAATCCAAAATTTTATTGCCAGATTCCCGCTTCCACCTTCAACATGGCACTTGCAGTGTTCTGCTCATTCATCTCTCAGATACGAAGAGGAGCACCACCACTGCTGCGTTAACAGAAGAAGCAGGCAACTGGTGGAAAAAAGGAAGAGACTGAGGATCTGTGAAATGGAGGGAGGTGTGGACTTGCACCAAGCACTGTGCTTTGATTCTCACCATTTCACAGATCTGTCTCTCTCCACCTCATGTCTCATACACAACACAAGCAGCAAGTGAACAAGAAGTGAGGCTATTCCAAAAAAGTACTGTATTCCAAAATGTGAAATACGGAACACTCCTGGTTCCAAGAATTTTGGATAAGGGATACTTGACCTGTACATTCTCCACGCAGAGACCCACAGATCCTCCAAGGCTGCCACTCCTGCCTTACATACTTCTGGGCTCACAACTAGCTAATTTTTGACCAAAAAATTGAGGAGCGGTTGTGTGAGAACAGCAGGTACAGGATAGCTGTAATCCTTTCAAGGTCCCAAAGGTGGGGGGACCAGTGCAACTCAAAATCACCACCAACCTGGAAAGTCAGCCAGGTCTCCATGCAGCAGCTCACTTAACTTTGCTTCCAGGTATCTACTCAGAGGCTACAATATCTCTCTCAGGAACACCTCTAAGGAGGAACAGGGGCATCACTGCATGTTAACAAGCAGCGAGTGCCTAAGCAACTTCTAACTGGCTCAAAGCCCTATGAAAGCAGGCAGGTAAGTGGCATTCTCTCAGTTTCACACCAGCAACAGGGGAATGTGTGGTTTTCTAAAGAAGGGTAGGCAAAATACAGCCTTTGATGTGTTTGATATCGCTTTAACTGCCATGGCTTCATCCTGTGAAATCTTGGGATCTGTACTTTGGTGAAGAATTTGGAATTCTCTGCCAGATACCACTAGTCCACTCCCTCTGAATTACAACTCCCAAGAGCCTACCTAGGCCACAGAATCAAATTGATTTAGACTGTCGTTTCTCTCTACTCAGGGTACCCTGACACCATCTAAACAGCTCACCAAACTACAAATCAAAGGATTCCACTGAATGGGGTACCAGCAGTTAAAGTGGAATCTAACTACTATAATTATGCAGCGTGGACACATCCTATGATTATTCTCATCATTTTCCTGACACTCTAGAATGTGTTCTTCTTGACACTCAAGTGACATGTTTTTCAACCGTTTTTGGAATATTTTTGAATATGCTTGTCATCCCCAATTCTTGTCACAGACTGCTCAAACAGAGTGGGGTCCCCAAAGACGGATGCCCACAACACCTACTGGTTTAGACGGAGAGCTTTGATGGCTCTGCTCTCTGGAAATCCCATTTCCGTCAGCTGGCGCAGAGCGATTTCGTCTACTCTATCATCCTCATCTTCATCTAACATGGCTAGAGACAGAAAGGGCCAGACCAGGTCAGAGCACCAACAGATCACTTTTTAGCAAGTTTTAAAGATGTAACTTCCCCTTGGTCACCGGGAGCCACCAACACAGAGAATGCTGCATGTTCAGGTTTATGGGAGTGAGCATAACCATTTGAAATGCTTTTCTTTATTGGAGAAAAGCAGAGGGGAGAGGGAAGACCACAAAGGAACATGGGGATCTTGTAGTATACCACCACCTCTTTCTCACTTGATCCCATCTTCTTCCCCGTGATCTCATAATTTGCTGGATTACCAAATTCTGCATGATTCTGCCTAAGACTTATTGGCAGTAACCAGTATTAAGATAAAATATACCAGTATGCATGGCTCCTCCCCTTATCTGCAGCCTTACTTTCTACGGTTTCAGTTACTGATGGACAACCTCATTCCTCACAGGTTCACTTGCCTCCCTCCCACTTCTTGCCCCAGTCCATCCCCCACCACCCACCCGACAGCACCCACATGGCCTAATCTGGCCATTTCCACACTACACTGTCATAGTGCTATTATTCCACTTTCAACATCCTGTGGAATTCTAGGGTTTGTAGTTTACTGAGGCCAAAGATGCCCCTCCCTAAACTGCAATTCCCAGGATTTCATAGGCTGCTGAAAGTGGAATAATAGCACTTTAACAGTGTAGTGCAGAAATGGCCTCTGGGTCCTGCCACCCACACTTTAACTGCCCACAACTTTAACTGTCTTTCTGCCACAAAAAATGGTTCTTGCATCACCACAAGTAGCTCTCTACCTCTGCAGGGACCACAGAGAGGCTTCCATGCTCTGTGGTAGTATGAAGCCTCTCTATGGTTTTTGTGAAGCTAGAGTGATTGTATAGGGTTCAGTACTATCAGGTACCCATGGGAAGGGGTGTACCTTGGAACGTATCCCCTGCAGATAAGCGGGGACTACTGCTTTCGGCCTTTGGTTCCACTCCACCCCTGGAACAGACAACCTTTTCAGGCCTCACCTATGTACAAAATGACCCCAAGTATGGACCTAGGCTCGACATATGGACCACAGCTGTTCCCAAGTTGCAAATCCAGCCCAAAGCATTATTTTTGATTACAGGAAGCTTTCTTGCATACCGTTTGCCTTCTTAAATAGTTCTACTGCATCCGGGTTGAGTGCTAGCAACTTCTGGGCAACTTCGATGAGAGAGACTAAGATCTTCCGAAGTTCTGTCTGAAACTGCAAGAAAGGAGGCAAGAAATGTATTTCCTAGGCAGGCATCTAAAGGCTGCTTTTCACGGTGGCCATATGTGACCCATACTTTGGTTCTCAGCGAGTGGTATGTATACCACCAGTGAAACATACAAGTAGTCTGGATACGACACAACTGGTTTTAGTCATGGCAATACAACTACTTCCAATAATATCAATTCACCTTTTTTTCATTCTTTAGAATTACCAAGCAGTAACATTTACTTACTTATTCTTTAATATCATATTTATACCCTGGCCTCTATCTGAAGATATGATAACCATGTTTATGCATTTGAAGGGATGTCGCGTTGAAGATGGAGCAAGCTTGTTTTCTGCTGCTCCAGAAACTAGAGCATGGAGCAACGGATTCAAACGACAGGAAAAGAGATTCCACCTAAACCTCAGGAAGAACTTCCTGACAGTCAGAGCTGTTTGATAGTGAAATATTCTGCCTCAGAGTATGGAGTCTTCTCCTTCTTTGGAGGTTTCTAAGCAGAGGCTGGATAGCCATTTGCTGGGGGTGCTTTCAGTGTTTGTTCCTGCATGGCAGAAGGGGGATGGACTCGATGGCCATTGTGGTCTCTTCCAATTGTCTGTTTCTATGATTCTATAAACAGTCACCTTCCATCCATCCTTCTTGCCCGCCGGGGCTTGCTTGGGAATGTGTATGCACTGCTTGCAAAGAGAGCTCAGAGATGGGAAAAACGTACCAAGCCAGCTGAGAGACTTCACAAGCACTGTGGACATGCGGTTCATCCCAAACAAGCCCTGTAAGTCCTTCATGTTTCCTACAGTAGATGGGTTCTACTTTTCAACCATTTCTACTTTCTAACAGTACTCTGGTCCATAACCTGTCAGAGAAGCGAGGGAAGCCTGTGCTATTGTAGGATACTGCAACATATCACAGCTTTCACAATGAAAACATAGGAAACATATTAAGGTTATTAGGACAGGAAATCCATGGAGAGCAATCTAAACAAAATCAAAGAAATCTGGGCAAGCAAAATTTATTGCAGGAAATGCTGCTGTAACTTGAACCTAGCATGTTAGAAGCCCCTCCTTTTGAATATACCCAGAACTTCATAGGCCATTTCTGCACGACACTCTTATAGCGCAATGATTCCACTTTTAACCTCCTATGGAATCCTGTGGTTTGCAGCTCTGGGAGGAGCCGGCCAGCCCCTCCCGGAACTGCAAATCCCAGGATTCCATAGGAGGTTGAAAGCGGAAACATCGTGCTATAAGAGTGTCGTGCAGAAATGTTGATGGTCTTCCTTATGCAACTTTCCAAAAGACAGGAAGGAGCAGGTTTTACTCATGTCTTTGCAGCCGTGACTGCAACTCCTGGGGATAAGTTACAATGGGAATAGGTTATAGCATGAAAAAAGGAGAACAACAGCACTCACATCCCTCATATTGTGGTGAGCCACACTGCGGTCCACGCTGTGGGACGGGAGGCTGGTGGTTGCCTTCAGGATTGCCTCCTTGTCAGGAGCTTTCTGCTCCTGCTTCCTCTACATGGGGAAGGAGAAACAGAGGTGAAACCAGGCAGGAATAAGATAAGGATAGGGCCAGGTAGAAATGAAGGTTAACAACATTCCACAGACAGATCATTCAGGGAAGGTTTGCTAGGGTATGTGGATAGGGGAAAAACATATAGGTAACCATTTTGCTTACCAATAAATTTTAGATGAATTACATTGACGTGGGCAAGGTTATCTGCACGCATCTCAAGACACCAGACTGCCCTCTTCTGGCCATAAAAGTCTTCAAGAATGGCGAGTCATCTTTTAAAAAGGTTGTCCAACTACTTTGCATTAACATTTAAAAACATCAATTTTTCAAACCCAGACAGGGTTTTGTTTTCTTTGAATTTTTGGCATTTGGGGCCATCTGTGTAGCCTCCAGAAGACCCAAAGGCTGAAAACTGGCCCTTAACCTGCTGAAATTGTGCACTCCTCAATTAACCAAACAACAATACAATCATCATCAGATGTGCAGAGGCTAGGAGTTGAAGACCACTGGCCCAAACCAAGGCAGACTGAACCTGTTTCCAGGCAATGGCAAACAGTAGTCCAAAGGTCAAACACAGTCCAAACACTAAAGTCCCTTGGACATGAATCTGTAACTGGAGGAAGACTGATGACCATGGATTTTAACAAGCCTTCAATTAGCGTACCGTACTAAAATGAGTGTGCCAACAGTTTTCAATGCCTTTTCTAAATTTAAGCAAACAATTTCAGGAAAGTATATACTATTGTAAAAAGAAAAGTTAAGAAACATATTCTATTCAAAATAATTTTCAAATATGTTTTTGCTGTCTTTGAATACAGTATTGAAATCACATTGAGGATATTTTATCCTTTTTCCCCCAAAAATAAGTTAATTCAATTCAAATCTCTATGCATTGCTGGGACATTAAAAAGTATTGTTTAGTACATGCAAGTTGGAGAAATGTGCTCAGTTTGACCATGCTCTATTGAGGATGCTAGAAATCTTTCCCAGTTTTGAAATTTGGAAATGTTTCCAGTCTTTTTTCCAGGAAACTCTCATCGCTGATTTACATAACAACATGTACATGTGGAAAACCTCCCTCTTGGTGATAAGCAAACAACCTACAGATCAGGCAAGGTAGGAGAAGAGGACTGGTAGGAGCCAGCTAAACATAGCATCCCAGAGGTCTGGTGGGAGATATCCCTTACCCGAAATAGTACAACAGAGGCTGCAGGGAGAGAAGGCCATCTGGGCAGCAGATGTCCCCAGCTGCTCTCCAAGTCAGGCTCAGAACCTCTCCCCACCTTCACACTATACACACTCAGCTGGTACCAAAGGAGACACTGAAGGTTACTTCTAACCCTCACTCTGAAAGGCTGCCAAGAAATGTCAGGGTAGATCTGCTCGGTGCCGGCCTGGTGCCACCCACTTGCAGCAGCTCTCTTGCATCATTCCATAAGTAGCTAATGCCGAGTCACAGAGCTGGAGGGACGACACGCTGACACAAGTCAAGAGGGAGCGGCGTGTACCTTCCAGGAGGCAAAGAAAGAAGCACAAGTCCTCTTGCAGGATTTATACTACAAACAGCTGAGGCCATTACTAGCAGTCCAGCAACAGGATTTGCGGGTGAAAGATGGGAAATGTGGCCCTCTGGAGATTCCAAAGTGGCCCTCTGGGCTTCCCCAGATAAGAAACCCCTCTTACACATGAGACCATCATCTAGTGATTTAGCAGCTTTTGTAAAAAGCTGAAACAACACTAAGGCTTAGTTTCTGGCAGGCAAAGTCTTATGGTAAAATATGGCATTTCTGGCAGCACACCTTTGCTTTTGTATACCCCAGAAAACACCCACCCAAGAACATCTCTAGAACTGAATTTGGCCCTTAGGCAGAAAGTGTCCCCCACCCTTGGCCTACACACTGGCAAGACTACTGCAATAATCCAGCAGTTGCCACAAGCCCTCTGAACTCACTTTTTCCTCTGCAGAAACATCAGCCATTTTGGGAGGAGCCGGTGGCGCCCTTTTCTTTACCAGCACCAAAACATCTAGAGAGAGGAAGATCGGGAATATGTTAAAACAGCATGGCCATGTTTCCTGCCTTTGCACAGCTAAACAGGTGAGGGGACATTTTCTTATATTAAGCCTCCACTGGAAGGAAATATATACAGGATAAACATTTAGGACAGAGACTCTGGATGAGAACTGTAAATGCCCCTCCCTCAACCGCCAATCCCAGGATTCACAGGAAGGAGCCATGACAGTTAACGTAAGATGATACCACTTTAAATTCTGTAGTGTGAATAGGCCTCAGGACAGTGTAGGCATTCCTGCAGAGCCTTGCAACACAAGCAGGCACAGCTCAGAAATCTTCCTGCCTGGGACTGACAAGTCACAGAATCCTGCAACCACCTCAGCCAAGGATCCTGGAACTGGGGCGAAGGAATAACACTCAAGACTGGCATGCAGGTCATTATAAATGTTGAGTACTCGCATGTACACTGTGCTCTCCATTTATGCAGGGGTTCTGTTCTGTTCCTGTAAAACAAGAACCACAAAGGCTTGTGTCCCATTACGTCAATGAATGGGATGTGTGCGTGGCAGTGTGAGCGTGCACTCACTGCCTCCATTGACTATAATATGATGAGACACTTTGTGCGACCTCACATTCTTGTAGGCCTTTCTGCTCTGCACTCTTATAATGCTATTCTTCCACTTTCAACCTCCTATGGAATCCTGGGGTTTGCAGTTTAGGAAGAGGCATTTAGAATTCTCAGTCAGAGAGCTCTTTGGCCTCAGGAAACTACAAACCCCAGAATTCCACAGGAGGTTGAAAGTGGAATAACAGCACTATAACAGTGCAGTGCAGAAATGGTCTGTGTGTGGAGGCTGCAGTGAGGGAGGGCCCACTGCCATGTTTTTACAAAACAGTAAAAACACAGAATACAGTGAATAATAACAATAACAACAACAACAACAACAAAAACAAAAACAACAATAATAACAACTAAAGGAGTTAACAGTAAGATTGCCCTGGAGATAATGTCAAAATAATGAATAAAATATTATAAGACAGTCTAACACAGAAAAATAACTATGCCAAAGAAAGGGGAAAATATCCAAGACCCTACTAGGTGAGTGCAAAGATGGCTGTCAAATCGGACACTTCTGTCCAGGGCCTTGGGGTCCTACTCCTTGGTATCTGATCACCAGGCAGGTGACTTCCCTTGCCCCCTTGTTGTGGGGTTCATAAGCAGAGCTGCTGCCCATGCTGTTTGGAAGATAACACAAACTGTAGGTCAAAGGGGTAGATTCTCCAAGCTCAAGCGGAAGGCTTGTATATGGCACATGGACTAGGCTGCCTGTCACATCTGTAACATCCCACATTTTTCTTTGGATGCTGAACAAGATGTTTAAATCTGCCCTTCTGTGACTGCCTGCATGGCTAACACATAGGTGAATATTTCTCCCATTCCTCAGATTGAACGGTCTGGCTTCTGGGACCTGTTTTTTGTCTTACATTTTCCCCATACCTCTGTCCTGAACGTTCTCCTCCACCACTGTTTTTGTGTCGCTCAGCACCTTCTCTGAAGCAGCATGTATCAATTTATGGTGCGTTATACATTTTGGATCTTCTAGGCTTCCAGGCACACACTAGGGGAAGAAATCAAAAGGTAAAATTACTCAATGGTAGCGGGGAAAAATCAGGAGTCTTCCTCTAAAGCAGGGCAGGGTGGTATCATCATCTATTTATGGAGCAGCATCAATGGACATGAGAGCTAATGTGATGTAGTGGTTTGAGTAGGACTGTGAGAGACCAGGGTTTGAATCTCTGCTCAACTATGGAAACCATGCCCCCCATGACCTTGGGCAAGTCACACACTCTCAGCCTCAGAAGAAGGCAATGGCAAATCCTCTCTGATGAAATCTTCCCAAGAAAACTCCATGAGAGGGTTGCCTTAGGGTCGCCATAAGTCGGAAATGACTTGGAGGGATTTGAAAGATTCGAGATCGTTTACAGATTTTTTGAGCAAAAAGAAATCTCATGATTTAATAATCTGTGTTTATGATTATTGGTAGTTCTATCAAGTTGAACATATTTAGATCTGTAATAGTAAAGTAAGACACGGGATATTGATTGATTTTTCCTTTTTGTTACAGTTGGTAAGCAGGGGAACAGGGTTCCTTTTTATGCTAGTGTAGTTAGAATGTGTTCAGTGTTCAGAGATGAATCTTCCAGTAATGGCTTGAGTTGCTATGTTTTACTTTTAGTCTAGTTTGATTTATTTAGGTTAGTTTTATTCCTAATTGTACACTTCTAATGTTTATGTGTGGTTTGCTCCTTTTTGTCCATTCTTTTCTTTTTTCCTGTGGTTATGGAATGGTTTGTTTGTCTCTTCTGTTAAAAGATTAAATAAACATTAAATCTGAAAAAAGAAATGACTTGAAGGCACACAACAACAAATCAATGTATACGGCACTTTGCACAATAATACAAAAGACAGACTGTCTTGCCAAAGGCATACAATACTAGGGAGACTGACAATTCCAGATATTATTGGACCCTTGACCACATAGCTAGTGGTAAGAAACAATGGGACTCTAACAACCACCCGAAGGTTCATATTTTGCTCCCATATTTTAAGACTGTAATCTTTTTATGTGATAAAGATCAAATGTGTATTGGTTTCATCACAGCTTCAGAAACTGGGTGGCATGCTGTAGTACTGACTCTCAACCCGATTTTTCTAATGCTTTCAACCTCAACTCCCAGAATCCCTGATCATCAGCCATACTAGCTGGGATTTCTGGGAACTATGAATATCTCAACCACAACTGTGCACAAGGTTGAGCACAACTGTGTTAGAGCAGTACTTCTCGGCACTGCGTCCACCAAACTTTTTCTCTTTTTGGATTTCATATCCCAGAACTCTCTGTCAGCACTGTCAATGATCAAGAACTCTTGGAAGGGAAGCCTGAAAAAAAATCTGGAGGACCAAAGTTGGAGATCCCCTGTGTTAAAGGAAAAGGAAGCAGCGTTGCCCCAAAGGAAGCTATTTCTCCAGATAAGTCAAGCCTTCTGCAGATGAGAAAAGAATGGAAAGAGAGAAAATTTGAAAGGCAAAGACCCTGCTTCAGATGCAGAAAGTCTCAGGTTCAGTTACTAATGTGATACGGAGAATATCTTTAAAAGACTGGAAATCATTTGTGGTCTTTTTGCAAAAAAAAAAAAAGTGATTTGTTAATTTTGGGTTATGATAATGATTAAGGATTTGATACATGGAAGAAGCGTAATCTGTAACCATAAGGAAAGAGGTGTGATTATGTTGAGATGGAGCTGAGAAAGCAAAATCTTTCATTTTTTTCTTGCTGTTTCTACATGATATATATATATATATATATCATTTTTCAGTATTTCCTATCCTTCCTTTCTCTTTGTTTTTTCTTTCTGTACAGTTGGCCCTCCACATCTGCAGGTCTGATTTTTACAGATTTGATTATTTGCAAGTTTCTCCAAACACTGTGTCTCCATCTCAAGCACTTCTTTTCCAGGGGAAACTTTTCTCTCAGAAGCTCCAATGAGGCCATGGAGCTCCTTAAAAACCCACAAAAACTCCTTCCCCTCTACCAACCACTGCCTGGCCACCTAAGGATGGATCGCAGCCTGATTTATCATACCACAAACCATCTTCTGATGCCCCCCCTCCGTAACAAAAGAAAGGAGATGGGCAAAAGAGATAAAGTTTAGGGCCACGATGCCAACCCACCCCCTTTCCTCTCCTTTTCCTGCTCTGGTTTGGACCCTCAGTGCCCACTCATCCCACCATGCCTCAGCCCCCGTCCTACAGACACACAAATACATTTCGATATATGCAATTTTTCCACTTTTGCAGGAGTCTTGCACCCCTAACCCGGGAACTATTTGCAATTTTTAGTGTACTTGAATATATGTATACTCACATATAGAAAATATCCCAGTGCTTAATTTCACTGCTGAAAATTTTCATCTTAAAAAACATAAAACAGAAGCCAAATTACCTCAATCTGAATTCAAATTATGTCGCATATATAACTCTTTAGATAGCAGCAGTGAAAATGGAGGTGCCCTGATGACCTCAGTCAAAGACAGTTAAACTCTGTTGGAAACAGATGAGCTATCTTGCATAGTTTGCTCTGAACGTGCTAAAATTAGAGCGTCAACAGTTTTCAGTGTCCTTCCCTGTTAAATTTAAAACAGTGATGTAAGCAAAGCACACACTGTTGTGAACATTCTAAGACACATTTTAATTAAAAAAAAAAATCCCACAGGAAAGTTTTAAGTTCTTTGTACATAATATTTAGAACATATTAAGTGTACTTTTTTCCCTAATCAAATGTTCCAGTTCAAATACTAATGGTCTGCCGAGAGACGAAGACGTTCCATTAGTAAATGGAAGTCAAACGAATGTGCTAAGTCAGCTCATGATCTTAGGGCCACTGGAAAATTTTCCAAGAAAAAAAATCCCAATTTACTTTCCCCCAGAAAATCCGCATCACTGTTATGCTCAGTGAGAACCATTTGTTCTGACTTGAAGGATGGATTTTCTATCTTTAAATATAAAGTGACTTTTGCAGCCACTGAGAGAGGAAAACATTCACACCATAGGCTCTGCACAGTAGATTCTAAAGCCAGTATTTGGAGTAACAAATGCTGGTGAATGCAAAAATAGGGAAAAGTGGCCATGTGAACTAAATATGAATTTCTCAGTGCAACACCATGCAATTCTCAAACATTTGTGTTTATGAGCATTAACCAAGACAAGAGAGCTTCATTGGTCCCCAAGTTTCCATCTTATGTATATATACACATGAGAATAACTAAGCTCGGAAAAGTTAAAGTTTTTTTTTTTTAATTACCACTGGCTATTCTGGCTGGAAGATTCTGCAAACTGTAGTCTAAAACAGTAACTTTTCTAAGCACTGGAGGTAACTAGTTGCCCTGCTGCTTTCAAACATGGATTTTTCCTGTATTTATTAACTAAAATATTTATACACTGCCTTGTACCATAGTGTCACAGGGCAGCTCTGTATCTGGATGGTAATGTCAGGGCAGGTTTATTTCTGTGCTCCCCTGGTGTCAGAATTTGTAAGCAACACACAGTGTCCTTAACTGATTCTCTAATAGGAACGCTTGCAAACTGAATAATCGCGTTGCCCAAATTCGTGCCAACAGCCAGTTCCCATTTTTCTTGGAAGTTCTTGGTTGGCCAAGAAATATTGTGCACTTGAGAGTTCAAAAGCACAGAAAAATACATGCGTTACTGCAGTGGAATGGTCAAAACATCAGGCTGGGATTTGGACGATCCAAGATCTAGCCCCCAACGAGCCATGAAACCTACAGGATGATCTTGGCTCAATCACTCTTTTTCTCATCGTGACCAACTTGCAGCATGAAGGAGAAAATAACATGAAGGAGAGGGAGCACATACCTATGAATGCTGCCTTGAGCTCCCTGGCAGCAAAGTGGGATGGAAATGTTGTGTTGTTGTGTGTCTTCAAGTCATTTCCCACTTATAGCAACCCTATCACATATTTGGCAATATTCGTTCCAAAGCGTTTTGCAGTGGTCTTCCGTTAGACTTAGGCCATTTCCGCACTAGATAGTTGTAGTGCTATTATTTTACTTTCAACATCCTATGGAATCCTGGGGTTTGCAGTTTCGGGAGGGGCCTCAAAGGATTCCATAGGACACTGAAAGTGGAATAATAGCATTATAATGCTATTAAAAGCATTATAATGCAAGAGCAATATTAATAGCGTGGGTCATTCCCAATCACACACGCCTGTAAATTACGTGGGTTGTAAATGAGCATTCAGCCAGGCTGGCAAAGCCTGGCTCTGTTTACTTAAAAGAGATAGCAATCAAAAAGTGATTTACTCTGTATGGGCTTTAGAGTACCTAGGCTAAAACTGCAGGTAACAAAGTACTGCATATCAAAGGAAGGGGTCTGGGAATTGCAGTCTAGTGGAAATGGATCAAAGAGAATACGACGCTTTATCTTAGCCAAAAGGCCGAGAAGCATAGTCTAGAATAGGTTGGGAAAAGCCGGCTGGTGTTAGGTAAGATATCCAGAGAGAACCCTGGAGATGCTGAAATGCTTTAGATCAAGATATGGAAAGAAAGTTCCTAGGGAAATGCTGGAAGTTTGGGAGAGGGGAGACCTGGAGTATCCCCCAATGGGCATCGTGTGCATGTAAAAGTGCGTACCACTATATAACCAAGTTGTGCATTGTGAATCATTAACTCCAGCAACAGTTGTAAGTTACGCCTCATGTATCTCACTAAATACCACAGAAAATCCCTGTGTGTTTTCTTGAGAGTAAAATAGTAGGTAAACACGACTGACTAAGAGAGTGTGTTTAGTTACACACTGGGTTTCCATGGCTGAGCAGGAATTCGAACCCTGGTCTCCCTGCGTCCTAGCTCAGCACTCCAACCACAACAACATACTGTATAACTTTGCTGTTGTGTGCCTTCAAGTGGGTTCTGACTTATGGTGACCCTATCACAGGGTTTTCTGGGGCTGAGAGTGTGTGATGCGCTCAAGGTCACCCGCTGGGTTCCCACAGCCAAGTGGTGACTCAAACCCTGGTTTCCGGGGTCGTACCCCCACTCTCAAACCACGGCACAACTCATAACTCTCAACTACAGAAAAAGACAGACATGCTGAAAATTAAAGAGGAAGTTCTCATGAACACAAAACAGCTTGATACAAGCAGTTCAATACTGAGATCCTTTCAAATATTAATTCTGCATATGGAATTGTTTTGCCCAAATCATCTGCCCTCTCAAATGCACCAGTGTCCATATCTGGCCTTGCAAGCGACCAGGAAAAATCCTGTCGCTTCTGCCCACTTCAGATTTTTTTAAAAATGAATTTCTTTATTATTCCTTCAACTTGCTTTCAAGAATCTGTGGCTAACATTACACACATAATGCCAAAAGAGATTCACAGAGTTCTTTTGATCTACATAACTCCCTGTGTTGACTTGTGGGCGGCATGAGATATGGGTGCGCCTGCCCACAGGTTTTCAGCCAGATAGCAGGCAACGACTCTCAGGATCACACACACAAAAAAGCTGTCAGTGTATGACTGCAAACCATGTAAAAAAAAAGGGGCAGAGATGCTTTGGTCTTCCCAAATGTTTGGTTCTACAACTCACACAAGCCCTCACTGTTGGCCATGCTCAGGGGTACTGATGGGCATTGTAGTCCAAAACATCCAGCACCCCATCCCTGATAACGGACAGAACCAATATGTTGTGATCTTAGACCGGGACTTGGGAAATCCAGGTCTGAGTCTTCGCTGAACCATGAAATCCATAGGTTACCTTGGGCTGATCTCTCCCACTCTTGCTGTCTCTGAGCGAGAGAGACAGAGCGATCTACTTCACAGAGTGGTTGTGAGGATGAGGTCAAGAGAACAGCCATCCTGAGCTCAATGAGAAGGAGGTGCTATATACACATGACTAAGAGTTCCTACATAAAAAATACACGTTCCGCCCTCCATATTTGCAGGTTTAACTTTTGCAGATTTGATTATTCACGGATTCTTTGCTGTCCCCTCCGCTGCCTCCCTGGGCCATTTTAAATAGGGATTGCAAGCCCCATGAGGCTGAGAAACTGTGAACGAGGCTTGTGAGTGCCTCTTAAAAATGGTGAGGGGCAGCAGTGGGGGGTGGCTGTAAACCCCGCCAGCCCCACACTTCTGGCTCGTGAAAGAACTCTAATGCTTCAAAGGAATCCATGGTGGGTCGAAAAGGGTGATCATACTTTTCTGTGTGTATTAAATATGGTTTGGGAGGGCCTAGAGTTATTCACGGTTTTCCCACTTTCATGGGGGGTCCTGTGCCCCTAACCCTAGCTGACGGTAGTGAATTTTAGACAGGCCTTCCTTTCCTGCTTTTCACAGAGCTGATGAAACTGTAACTGTTAAAGTTTTATTTTTAAACTTTAGTACGATTCGATGTAGAGTTGAAGGCTTTCATGGCCAGAATCCATTGGTTCTTGCGGGTTTTTTGGGCTTTGAGATCGTGTTCTGGTTGTATTTTCTCCTGACGTTTTAGTATTATTCGTTTAAAAGGATTTTATACTGTTTATAACCTATCGTTTTGACAGGATGCTTTTTAACTGTGTTTTAGCCGATCCTTTCCATAAGTTGCCTTGAGTCGTACTCTGGGAGAAAGACAGCGTATCAATGAGATGGATGGACAGATGGACAGACAGATGGAAGGACAGATGCACACATCACCTGGGAGGACAGGTAGAGGGAGCTTTATTTATTAACCTCTTTTAAAGTGAATATTGTTTTAGGTTTTTTATGATTCTATATCCTTTTAATGTTTTTAACTGTTTTAAATGTTTTGATGTGTTCGTTTACTGTTGGAAGCCGCCTTGGGTCCCATTACAGGAGAAAGGCAGCCTACAAATATAATAAATAAATAAATGTAGGGGTTTTCACTACCCAAATGACATGGCCTTTGATTTGCAACACATTCTGCAGATTATGCACAACATGGGAGTAACACAGGGTGGATCATGAGTCTTAAGTACATCCACACATACAACCCTGCGAGGAGAGCTAAGCAGGCCAGCTGGGGCAATTATTTATTCCCTCATTTTGTATTTATTAATTAAATTTGTATGTCATCTTTCCTCTGAGGAACTCAAGATAACCTCTTTGCCCATTCTGTCTTCCCAATGACCTTACTACTGCTACTGCTACTGCTATTATTATTAGGGGTCTAAGTATCCTAAAGGCACCAGATCCTGGAAGCTAAGTAGGATCAGCCCTGGTGAGTCCTTTGATGAGAGACCACCAACAAAGACCAGATGCTGTAGGTTCTGTTTCAGAGGAAGGAACTAACAAAACCTACCTCGGAGGATTCCTGGCTGAAGAAGACCCTACAAAACCCACCCGTCCACCCTAAGTCAACCGGTGACTTGAAAGCACATAGAGTTACATGTACAAGTTCACAGAAAAATGACATATATGGCTTTTCTCCTCTTCCTTCCCACTAGATCTTCAGAAGAACCCCGTAGGCTGGACGGCTGAACCTATCATCGGTGGTTCTTTACATTTCTAGCCCATCGTCCACCCAGCCCAACGTAGCCTGAGAAGCACAGAGGGAGGCAATCCGACGTAGGGGACCAGTAGCCATCCTTGCCTGATACGTCAGAAACCAGCACCATATTCGCATCCATTGGGCAACAACTGTGCAGCCCTCCCTCCCCACTGGCTGGGGTGAGGGGCGCGGGAGCCCCGTGGAAGCGGGAAAACCGTGGGCAACTCCAGGCCCTCCCCAAAAAGTAGGATTGCCCTATTCAACCCTCCATGGGTTCCTTTGGGGCTTCAGGGTTCCTTCCTAGGGCAGAAGTGGGGGGGCGGTGGGGCTGCTGCCCCCACCATTTGGATGTAAGAGGGGCTTGCAAGTCTGGTCCGCCGTTCCTCAGCCCCACGAGGGGGCCTGCAGTCCCTGCTAACAATGGCCCAGGGGGGCAGCAGAGGAAACGGCAGAGAATCCGCGAATGATCAGATCTGCAGAAGTGAAACCCGCAAATGTGGAGGGTGGGCTGTAGTAACAACATTATCATCAGTGATACGTTTTTGTTACCCACCACCTCTCAGAGCTCGACACGGGGCCCGGCCGGGGTTCCAACACAGTGAAAACCAGCACGTCGATTAAGAAGAGGTTAAAATTAAGACAACATTAGGAGACCCAAGAAGCACGAGGCCCTTCAAAGATACCATAGTAGGGAACAGGGGCTGCCCCCTGTCAAAGAGGCATGGAATACTATGGGATGTAAATAATAATAATAATAATAATAATAATAATAATACAAAATAGGTTTATTTATACCCCACTTCTAATAACAATAACAATAATATCTTTATTTACAGCCCTTTTAATAATAATGTCTTTATCCATACCCCACTTTTGATAATATTATTATCTTTCTTTATATGCTATTTTTAATAATAATAATAATACTTTTATTTACACCCACTTTTAATAACATTATCTTTATTTATCCCCCACTTTTAATAACAATATTAATAGTAATGTCTTTCTGCCCCATGTTTACTAATATCTTCATCTATCCCCCACTTTTAATAATAACAATAATATCTGTATTTATGCCCCCTCCTAATTGCAATAATACCGCTATGTTTATTTATACCCCGCTCTTATTATTATTATTATGACCGTTCCCGCCTTTATTTATACCCCGCGTTTCTCCTCGAGAGGCCTCAGAGCGGCTTCCGAGCACCGGAGAAGGGGGCGCGGGGCGAACGGGGCCGGGCAGGAGCGGGAAGGCGCCTTCCCGGGGCAACCGGCAGGGCCCGAGGCCCCCGTCACCCGCCGCCGCCGGCGCCCGAGGAAGCCTCTCCGGGGCCCCTCGCGGAGGGCCGCGCTGACCCCTCGGCCGGGCTCCCGCCGCCGCCGCCGCCGCCTCCCGGGGCCCCCTCCCCGCCCGCCCTCCCCCCTCCCCCGGCGCTCCCGGAGGCCCCCCGCCCGCCCGCCCGCCCGCCTTACGTGCTTGAGGCAGCGCTCCTTGAGGCGCTCGACGGCCGTGTCCTCGGGCACCTCCTCCGGCCACTCGGCGCCGTCCAGCGAGCAGATGCGGAGCCGGAGCACCTGGGCCGCGAAGAGCTTCTCCTCCTGCACGAACATCGCCCGGCCCGCCGCCCGCCGCCCACCCCTCACCGGCGACCCCTCGCAGGCCCGGCCAGCCCCGACTGCCGGCCGCCACCGGAAGTGGGGAGGCTCAAGAGGGCCCCGAGCGCGGGGCATGCCGGGAGCCGCCGCCTCGCTACGGCGGCCGTGAAAAGACGAGGCGACGACATCGCGCACGTAGAGCTATGCGCTCAAAAATGTTAGAGAGTGTCCAGTTCGCAGAGCCCGTCTCTGAAAAGGGCGGAAGAGGCCCTCGCGTTCATAGAGCTATGCCTTAAAAAGCAGCGCAGGTTCCATTACAGCACATGACAAATACGTGTATTATAGATGAATAATAATAATAATAATAATAATAAAGTATATATAAAAATATTTATTATATTTATTTATTTATAAATATTTATTATATATAAATATGTAATAAAGTATATTGTGTATTGAAGTATCTTATAGTATATTATAATAAAGGATATTAAAAAGGATAGTCTTTGAAAAGGATAGTCTTTGAAAAGCATAGTATCTTATATTAAAGTATATTGTAAAAAGTATGTTATAAGTCAATAGTAATATTATTATTATAATAATATAGTAATAATAAAGTATTAGATTAAAGTATATTATAAAAACTTATCTATTGATAATAATGTAATAATAAAATATATTACATATTGAAGTATATTATGGTATATTATAATAAAGGATATTAAAAAGGATAGTCTTTGAAAAGGATAGTCTTTGAAAAGCATAGTATCTTGTATTAAAGTATATTGTAAAAAGTATGTTATAAATCAATAGTAATATTATTATTATAATAATATAGTAATAATAAAGTATTAGATTAAAGTATATTATAAAAACTTATCTATTGATAATAATGTAATAATAAAATATATTACATATTGAAGTATATTATGGTATATTATAATAAAGGATATTAAAAAGGATAGTCTTTGAAAAGGATAGTCTTTGAAAAGCATAGTATCTTGTATTAAAGTATATTGTAAAAAGTATGTTATAAATCAATAGTAATATTATTATTATAATAATATAGTAATAATAAAGTATTAGATTAAAGTATATTATAAAAACTTATCTATTGATAATAATGTAATAATAAAATATATTATGTATTGAAGTATATTATGGTATATTATAATAAAGGATATTAAAAAGGATATTCTTTAAAAAAGATATTCTTTGAAAAGCATAGCATCTTATATTAAAGTATATTATAAAAAGTATATTATAAATTAATAGTAATATTATTATAATAATATAGTAATAATAAAGTATTAGATTAAAGTATATTATAAAAACTTATCTATTGATAATAATGTAATAGTAAAATATATTATGTATTGAAGTATATTGTGGTATATTATAATAAAGTATATTAAAAAGTATATTCTTTAAAAAGTATATTCTTTAAAAAAGATATTCTTTGGAAAGGATAGTATACTATATTAAAGTATATTATAAAAAGCATATTATATATTAATATTAATGATAATATAATATAGTAATAATAAAGTATTATATTAAAGTATATTATAAAAACTATATTGTATATTAATAATAATAATAATATAATAATAAAATATATTATATATTGAAGCATACTATAGCATATTATAATAAAGTATATTAAAAAGTATATTCTTTAAAAAGCATATTCTTTTTATTTATTTGAAGATGTTTGGGAGGTTCTTTGTGATGGAAGTTCTGTTCTTTGCAATGCCTGGTTCTGCTCTCTAATTTTTATTTTTATTTTAATTCTAATTTTTTAAATATATTTTTTTAAAAAACAGTTTTTCCCCATCATGAAAAAGGATGGGAATGGCATCGACTCAACCGTGAAAAAACCCACATCTCCTGTGTCTTTGGCACCACGTGTCCCATTCTCTGACCTTCCACGGAGGAAAGCGCGTGGGGCTGGGCGACATCCGAGTGTGGCCAAAGTGGCCAAAGTGACCCATGAGGAGGAGGGACGCACAGACGAAGAGCGCCTGCAACCGTTGGCTTTCTCCTGAGTCTGCAGGTGGACGTGGAGCCAGCAAGAAACTCGGGTGTGTTGGATGACAGCAGGTTTTAGACTTTGACCTGGAACTTCAGGAGCACATGGCCATGACTGGAGGGAGCCATAAAGGTCACATCACCCCCCCACACCAGAAAGGGTTTTTCCCCCCAGGCCTTCCTGTTTTCCCTTTTCCTCCTAGACGCTGGACACTCCTGTCCCCCACTCCACCCTACTGTTCCATCACACCTTCTCCTTCCCCACCTCATAGAAACGTAGAACGTAGAGTTGGAAGAGACCCCCAGGGGCCATCCAGTCCAACCCCCTTCGGCCATGAGGAACACCCTCAAAGCACTCCCTTGGAAAATGGCCCCCCAGTCTGTTAAAAAACCTCCAAGGAAAGGAGACTCCACCACCCTCCTACAGCATCTTCCACTGCTGGACAGCTCTGACCGTCAGGATTAAATTCTTCCTGAGGTTCAGGGGGAATTCCTTTTCCCCTGCAGCTTAAATCCATTGCCCTTGTCCTGTCTTGGAGCAGCAAAAACAAGCCCTCTCCTTCCTCCACACGGCATCCCTTCCAATTCAAACGTGGCTTCATGTCCCCCCAAGCTTCTCTTCTGCAGACTAAACAGACCCAGCTCTCTCATCATCCTCGTAGGGCTTCATGGCTTCCCGGCCCCCCAACATTTTGGTCGCCCTCCTCTGCACTTGCTCGCTGGATGCTTGGCTGGATGTTCTGGCCATCAACTATTGCCAGATCCCCTCTTTTTGGGGCTTTGGGCCCTTTTTAAATAACTAAAAGCCAGTTGCCAACGGTAATTTGGGGACTGATACATTGCTGCAAAAAGCCATTAGCAATGGATATAGTGCTCAGTGGCGGAGACCGGAACATGTGTGGGTGGTGCGAGGGGGCGGGGCTAAGGCAGGAGGGGCGTGGCCACTGTGTCTGGGGGCGTGTTGTGGCAGGTGGGGGTGTGGCCAGGGCATGTGGGGGGGTGGTAGGGGTGGGACACCCCAAAAACATTGCCCCTGCCCCCCTCCCCAACTCCCTTTCCTCTTTTGCCTACGTTAAAAATTTGAAGGGATGCCACGTAAAGGAGGGAGAGGGCTTGTTTTTTGCTGCTCCAGAGACCAGGACAAGGAGCAATGGATTCAAGCTGCAGGAAGGAGATTCCCCAACCTTAGGAAAAACTTCATGACGGTCAGGGCTGTCCGGCAGTGGAATGTGCTGCCTCGGAGTGTAGTGGAGGTTTTTAAGGAGGGTGGTGGGCCCTCTGTCAGGAGTGCTTTGAGGGTGTTCCTGCATGGCAGGGGGTTGGACTGGATGGCCCCTGGGTCTCTTCCAACTCTACATTTCTATGATTCTATGATTCTAAAAAATCCATTTCCCCGCTTTAGGACAGGAGCCGGGGGCCTTTTAGACAGGGAAGGGAAAAATTTGGGGGCCCCCTCTTTCCCCCCATGGAGTTAAAGGGTCGAAACCACTTTTGCCTTTTGTGTTTAAATCTTTTTTTCACAAAAAAAAAATAAAAAACCATAAGAAGGATTAACCATGACCAATTTCAATTTACAAACTATACAATATGCGTTTTAAAGGGTTTGATGGCCACAAAAAAAAAAAAGATTCCATTAACAAAACCGGATGACGATCAATAAGACATCAAAGCCAACATTGGCTTACCCAGTGACCCATTTTGTTATGTCTCCTTACCTATTTCGTATCATCAAATTTTTAATTCTTAAATAACAAAATATCATAAAAAAAAATAAACGTATATACATAAAAATGAACAGTGAACAGTTACAAAGGTACGTGTCTAGCTTGACCTGGACAAAAAAAAATGAGCCTCCTGCCCTGGGCTGCTCCGTGCTCTGCAGTGGGTCTTGCCCCCATTGCGGAAGGAGGAAAAATTCAATGGGGATTGT